>JABUQX010030438.1:27500-33209 GCA_015478945.1 Trachelipus rathkii
TACAATAAATCTGTGTCTACCTAACAAAACTTTATCATAACCTAGACTTAAAAGCCCCCAACTAGGCCCTAACTAAATGGATTATGAAAGCCTCCAACTAGCCCTAACCTAATGGATTATGCAAGCTCCCAACTAAGCTTAACTTAATACATCGGAGCCCCCTAAAAAGACTGTTTTTTAAAAAGACTTTTGATTTTAATGAACTTTGTCCAACTAGTGTCATAAAATTCTGTGAAACGTGCGAATTTTCTTGACGTTACGGAATAATATATACGATGCTAAATAACCATCAATGTTATGCCTTGTTCGTCCCCTACAAGGGATTGTAAATTTCACCTACAATAATTTAAAATGAATCAAAGACATATAATGGATATAAGCTATGAAAGTTTAATATACTATTACCTTTGCCCATGTCCCTTCAAGTGTGTTCGTATGTGCTCCGGTTTCGGGACTGTTACCTCATTAACAAAATAGTACATTAAATATAACGCTTTTTCGTAAGAAATACGCACCCGGTTAAACCAATAACCCTCAGGAGAAACTGCATAAATATTCTACAGCGAAATTTAAACATCTCATTAACTGTAAAAATTTCACAATATTGATCACATGCCAAACACTTTTTTTCACACATAATCAATTTAAAATATTGTAAAAATGCCAACAACGAATAATCTTCGGCACGTATGGCTGCTAAATCTAAGGCATTCATTTTATGCACTAAAAACATTTTAACATTTGTTGATGCTTTTTTATTTCGTTTCTTTGAGTCAGCTGGTCTATTTATGGATTATTTATAAAACGACTCACTGACAACTCAACTGACTGACTGTTGAACTCGAGTGACTCACTGCTCTTTTCGGACAATATTTTAACATAGAATATTTTGGTGTTCTTTTCACACAATATTTTAACAGAATATTTTGGTATGAAAATGTGTGGGTCGTGGTCTACAGTATTACCCCTATCCCTTATATCCCTATCTGAGAGGGAGAAAGAATTGCCCACATCGAATGTCCTGTGTGTCGTAGAAGATGACTAAAGGGACCATGGTAGTTTGGTTAGCTGCCAACTACCACTTATCTTTTGCCAGGAATGCTAATGCATGCCTCGGAGAAGATCATGATCGACGTAACCGCCTTCTATTTTTCGGAGAAAATATATGAATCGTATGGGTACATTGAATGTTAGAGGAATAAACGTTAAGGAGAAGAGAAAAGAGGTATGAATGTATTTAGAAAGGCAAATATGATTTGCTCGCTGTGACTGAAAAAAAAGATGAGAGGAAAGGTTGAAAATGAGTGGTGTAGTGTGAAATGTGTTTGTGCTGGTGCGTAAAGAAATGAGAGGGGGAGAGGAGTTGCAATTCTGATGAGTGACTTATGGTACAGAGATGTGATAGATTTTGTGTGTGTGGGTACAAGAATTTTAATGGTAAAATTTAAGTTTGAAAAGGTCAATGTGTCTATGGTTGTGACATATGGTCCATCTGAGGGTAGTACTGAAGAGAGTGCGATTTTCTGTGATAACCTGAATGATGTTTTGGATGGAATGAGTAGGAGCTTCAGATTGATTGTGGTGGGTAACCTAAATGGTTGGAAAGGTAATCAAAAAAGGGATGGTATAACAGGTAGCTTTTTGGTGTCGGGAGAAAATGAGAATGGAAGGAAGGTGATTGATTTCTGTGAGGAGAGAGGTATGTGTGTGTAAGTAATACTTTCTTTAAGCACAAGAGTATTCATAAGTATACTAGAGTTGGTGTAGTTAGAGATGGTATCGAAGTGAAAAGTATGATTTATTCTGTGGTGTTGGTGAAGAAGGAGATATTGAAGTATGTGTTGGATGTTAAATCAGTGAGGGGGTTAGGAATGGGATTATCGGATCATTATGTTGTTATATGAAAAATTAAGTTAGATAGAAAGGAAAGTGATAAGGTAAGGCAGGAAGTGGGTAGAATGAAGAGTGAGAAGTTAATTGAACAATATAATAAGGATAAGTATTTAAGAGTGTTCGCAGGTAAATCAGTTAAATGTGAATAAGTTGAAACTGAACAAATCTGGAAGCATACGAGGGAAGCGGTTGTTAGTAGTGTAAACGAAGTATGTGGATATGCTAAAGTAGGAAGTAAGAATATAAACAGCGAGTGGTGGTATAAAGAGGTGATGATAGTGGCTAAAAGTAAAAAAACAAGCATGGTTGAATGAACTAAAAGTCAATGATGAGGGTTCAAAAGAAAGATGTTTATAATTATATAATGGGAAAAAATGAATACTAAAAGGTGTATATTTAGGAGGAAAAAAAGAGGTAATGAACAGTTTGGAAGGAGGATGAATGGAGACTTACAAGGCAATAGTAAGTTCTTCTGGAAGGAAGCGCGAAAGGTTAAGATTAAGAATATGGGGAATCTGCTTAGAATAATGGATAGAGATGGTGCTTTCGTAACTGAGGAAATGGATGCGAGGGGAGTGTTGAGGGAACACTTCGAAAATCTGCATAACATTGGCAGTAATCAAGAGGTGATAGTGAATGTGTGCGACGTTGATGGGGCAAGGTGGAATAGGTATTTTGGGGATGAGGTCATTAATTAGGAGGAAGTAATGGGTAAAGTGAGAAAGTTGAAGAATGGTAAATCTGCAGGTATAGATGAAATTACTGGTGAAATGATCAAGAACGGAGGCGAGGTGGTGATTGATTGGATTTGAAGTTGGGTAACAAAGCGTTTATGGAGGGAATAAATCCGAGAGATTGGAAAAGCAGTAAAAGTACCCTAATATATGGATAAGGAGGATAAGGGTAACTGTAGGAATTATAGGTGAATTACTTTATTGAGTGTAGTAGAGAAGATATATGCTGGTATTTTGGTCGAAAAGGCGCGTCGAGTGACTGAAGGACTGATTGGTAAAGAACAAGGTGAGTTTGGAACTGGTAGTGGATGTGTTGATCAAATCTTTACATTGAAACAAATGATTGAGAAAATGAAAGAGAAGAAAAATAAATTATATTTATGTTTTGTGGATTCGCAACAGACGTTTGAAAGGATTAATATTGAAGCTCTATGACAAATGTTAGTGATATATGGTGTAGGTGGTAGTAACTTCTGCCAATGGAAATGAATACAAAGGATTGCATGACGATAGTGAAGTGTGTGTAAGGATAAATGGGGTTGAAAGTGATTGGTTTAATATTAATAGCAGAGTAATGCAGAGAAGTTATGTCTCCTTGGTTATTCAATTTGCATATGGGTGAGGCTATGAAAGAAGTAGAGGTGGAGGGTGGCAGGGGATAGTGTTAGAATGATGGAGAATGGAAGAGAGTGGATGGTGCCTTACCTATTATATGCGGATGATTGGTTTTGTGTGGCGAATCTGAAAAGAGAGTTTGAGAGGAATTGTAGAGGAGTTTGGCAATTTGTAATCGGAGGTGCTTTGAAAGTAATACCGTTAGATATGAGCAAGGTTATGGTTGTGAGTAAGAACAGTCCTCGGTGTGAAGTTATCTAAGTTGGTGAGCAGCTGGAACAATTGTTTAATCTTAAATATTTAGGATATATGTTGGATGAAAAGGGAACGGATGATGCAGAGTGTAGTAGGAAAGTTGTTGAATGGCAGGAAGGTGCTGATTGCAATTTAATCGTTGGGATTAAAAAGAACTAAGTCTGTGAACAGCGCTAAGCGGCATTCATATATCATGGAGGTTATTGTAACCGTTACACAATGTATGTTAATATCCCAAGTGTTTTATGAAACTTTGGGATCAGTGCATATAAGCAGTACCATAATTCTAATGTACAATGTGTTCAGATGGACAATTTTTAAGGCGTGTTAGGTGTAAGAATAATTGATAAAATGAGAATGATCTCATTAGTGAGTTGTGTGGTGTGAAGAAGAGCGTAAATGAGAGAATTAACGAGAGTACATTGAGATGGTTTGGTCATACGGAAAGATGGATGATAGTCGGTTGGTTAAGCGAATGTATGGTGGTGAGTGTATTGATAATTGAAGAAATTGTGGATTAAGTCAGTAAAGTAATGCCTGAAGGAGAGGAATGTGAGTTTAGTAAAGGCAAGAAGAAAGGTTCATAGATGGAGTGAATGGCGTAGTTTTGTGAGGGGGCATGGTAGTGGGCTTTGCTCAAGGGAAGATCCCTACATTGACGAGATGCTACGGTGAAGATTCGTCGCGGTCTTGTGAAGCCCTGGGTGGAATTTTCTGTCTGCGAAGAGTTCTCACTTAAGGATATAAAAGGGTCAGTGAAGGTGGGCTTTCTTTTCAACTTGGGTCATGTTTTTCTACTACTTTCCGGTGTATGTTGTTTCAGCGTCCGCAGACTCAGCTCCTCTTACCTAATTAATTAGCTACTATGGACCAGTGAAGACTGATAAGAATACGCAAGAGAGCAATGAAGAAGAAATGAAGAAGAAGAAGAAGAAGAAGAAGAAGAAAAGAAGAAGAAGAAGAAGAAGAAGAAGAAGACTCAAAATAAATTCAACCTTAAAATAATGATATTGAGTTATTGATTCTTAGAAGTTAGAGTTATTCGAAGAAGCAAATTTATCTCATATTATGATATAAAGAAAACACTTAAATTTTGTTTACTATATTTAATTACAGCACATAACATTACATAATATTATTTAAATTATTTTATGATCATATCGCTAGCATGTATTCTAATGGGGCGGATATGTAGTTTGATATCATATTAAATTGATAATATGTTTATATTTTAGATAGGATTTTTAATTAGTTTGTTAAGTGAGTTATAGGTTGGTATTTTAAATTATATTATGGTTTAAGTTATATTAAATATGATTTTAAATATGTTTATTAACGTATTTGTTGCACTCGTTACAAGTCGGAACAGACAACATATACAAGACAAATACAATATATATATAGTACAAACGTTTACTCTTTTGTTATTTTGGAGCATGGATTAATATCATAGGATAACGTTCCGTTTTTTTTACTCACTCACGAGGCTTCCGGCTGTTATAATATAGTAGGTAGTATATATATATATATATATATTATTAGGTATAATAGTTATGGATTATACTTATATATGAGTGTATATGGTAGATAATATATATACATAGTATCGTATATAGGTATATAATCATGAAATTGATTATTTATTTCTATTTTCTTTCAAATCTTTTCCAACAAATTTTAAAGTCACTGTGGGTAGTATTTGCATCAACCTAACGTCATTTAAACCTTAGGAATCTGAAGAAAATTATATAATATATATATATATATATAATATATATATATATATATATATATTAATATAAACTATAATTAATATATACGGTACTATATATTATATATATAATATTATTAGTTGGTCATATTATAGTAGTATATGTTATAATATCTATATATATACTATATTTTAGTATATGTTAGTTACTAGTATATATATCTATTATATTTTTTATTTTATTTATTATTAACCACATAGCCTCTTAATCCTGAGGTAGTTGGTCAGGGAAAGTATTTGTTAAGGTTTTCTGACCCAAGTGGGCGAGGTGCAGGATCTTTTAAGCCCGATAGCGAAGTCCCTTCTTGCAGCGCGACGTGACTTCGGGAGTGGCTGCCACCGTGAGGCATGGGTTCCGCATTCCTGGTACGTGCTCGGAATCGGTGTACGGCTTTTCCAATGCGAAGAAGCATGAGAAGAGAAGTGATTTGTTTGGTAATA
>JABUQX010030439.1:0-12500 GCA_015478945.1 Trachelipus rathkii
AAAAGAGAGAGATTTGCGTATATATTTTAAACGTTATAGGTTAAAATTTTACTGTTTTTCAAGATACTAGTACTATGGTCGTAACTATTGCCGTTTCATCTGAAGTTGAACTAGTTATTGAAATATATTTGGTTCATGTGATTGAATCTACTATCTAATAATGTTGCAAGTTGATTGTCGTAACTGGTTTTCTTTATGTTTCGATGATGAGATTAGCGGTTGAAGGGAAATATTAGTTGTAAGAAGTTCGTGAAGAGGTTTATTTAATGGTAAAATGTCAGATTTTGCGTCACTGGGAAATGATTTCGAATATGCTAGGTTAGAGAAAGATATGAGGAAGGGATTTGATAAATGTTTGATAAATATTACTATGGTTTTAATTAGAATCTTTCAAAGTTTTGAAATACAGTATTTTTTAAATGTTTTAATTATTAATTTACATTAGTAATTACAATGGTATTAGTAGTCAGAGACAAATTAACATATAAATTTTAGTGTTAATCATTTATGTTGGGGGAAAGTCGATAACATAAAATTTCTACTATTTGAACGAAAACTTACAAATAGATTTAGACTCTTTCTGAATTTGTTTCTGTGAATGTACAAATTATATATGAATTTAACATATTGAATGCAGATGATATTTTAATGTTAGCCTCCATTTTTCTTGTGCCAGAAGCGAGGAATTTCCTGTTTTCTCTCTCTGTCTTTCTGTAGAAATGGTAAAAGTGTAAAATGTTGATTTGTGCAGCTTTGTTGAATAATGCTCCAGTATTGTACTGTTAAAGGCAATTTTTTTATTTTTTTTTATTTTTTTTTTGTGAATAGAGATCGGATATTTAAAAAAAGTTGTTTAAACTATCCCAGACCTGCTTTACTGAGAGAAAGATTACTTGACATATATGACTATTATATATATATAAAAAAGAAAGATAAAATGTGATGATATTCCAGGAAAAAAATTCAGGAAAGTTCGTGTGCAAAATGGAATTAAAAGAAAAAAATAAGAATTAAGTAAATATAGGACGAAGATTATAGGAGAGAGAAAGAAAGAAACTACATACATAAAAAGCCTGAAGAATATAGTAACTGTGGTTAGAGAAATGATGATTTCTGAAAAAAAAGAGTAGAAAGAAAAAAATATCAGAAATTTTTATATAAAAAAGAAATTTTGGAATGATGCTTGCAGAAAAGAATGAATGGAATATTGAAAAAGATAGGCAATGATAAGATCAGTGGATGAAGAGTTAATTTAACGTAATAAATTTGAAAAGTTTAATGAAATAAAAAAATATAAATTTATAATAAATAATGGAACAAATTTAAGGAATAATTTGTAATAAGTGTATTATTTTTATTATATTGAAGATTGTTTCCCATAAGTATAAGAGCATATCATGGAAATATCAGGTATTATTTTCTGATTGACATTTTCCATTTATTTTAAATATAATTATTTTATTTAATTATTTTAAATATTTAATAGAAGAGATAATTTATGCATTTTGAAGAGAGTGTAATTAAATCTATAACATTTAAATTTTATTGTTTTTAATTCGAGAAAGTTGTAAAAGTTAATAAAAACTGTAATAAAAGGATTAATGTTAAAGGATAATTTGCCTAAAAAACGCTGAAGATTGTTAATGAGAAGAGGGGAGAAATAAGGATTAAACTTAGATAGCTTAATATGGAATGAAACGTAGAGAAAAAGTGAATAAAAATATTAAAGATAAGAAACAGTGAAGAAGGAAGAAAGAAATTTATTTGATAGAAAGAAGAAATGAAAAAGATAGCAAAATCTCATTAACATTGAGATAAAGAAAGAGAAAAATGAAAGATGGGAAGAAAGTTGTTGTAAGTCTAATATCTGGCTATATAATCATTGTTATTAATAAGAATATTTAGATGAATATGAATTGTGTTATTTTAATATCATAATAATAATTTAATAGATAATGAGGAAATTTTATTATTAATAATGTAATAATAAAAAGTAATCATGATAAAATAATATATAATAGTAATAATTGAATAATTAAATAATTAGTTAGCAAAATATAGATATATAATAATAGCTATAATATATAATTAATTGAATCATATATATATAAATGAATAATATAATTTTAATAATTAATAATATATAATTATAATACTAGATAATATAGAATATAATATAGATAATAATAATAATAATAATAATAATATATGAATAAAAAGAATATAATATAATTATAATATAATAATGAGTAATTATATAATAATATTATAAATTTTATATATATAATAGATAATATAATAAATATTAATATAATAATATTATAATTAATAGATAATAATAATAATAAGTCATATAATAATATAATATAAATTATATGATAATGATAATATAATAAGTAATATAAGACGAAATAATAATAATCTGTAATAATAATAATAGAAGTACATGATGATGATATATATATGATAATATGAATAATAATATATAATAATATATTAATATATAATATATAATAAATATAAGAATATTAATAATAAAATAATAATATTAATAATAATAATATAATAATAATAATTTAATAATAATTAATAATCTAATATTAATTATATAATTTTTGATTTTATTTCCAAAGTTTTAAAGTAAGTTATTTCTAGGTTTACTAGTTAAGTTTCTTAAAATAGTCGGTTGATCTTTTGGAAACAAGTTTACATGAGAAGAAGAAGTATATATTTGTAATTTACATTCCACGCGTTTCGGTCTCTAAACTTGAGACATCTTCAGGGGATTAATTCTTGTGAGAAATTGATGAGTCTTATTATTATAATAATTAACTCAAATTGTTTTTTTATAGTATATTAAATATTTTATGTTATGTCTGTTTCTGCCGTTTTTGATGTAGTAAGGCTCGAATTTTTAGTTTCTGGGACTTCCCATGATCGTACTATAATATTGGTGAAGTGGTGTTAGAACTATTGCTAAATCAGTTGTTGACTGTGCCGTTTGAAATGGTTCAACAGATTTGCTGGTACTGTGTAGGATGTGATTCCCTGTCCGAAAAATCTCGCATTCGTCGGTAACCAATATATGTGCAGTACGTCTGACTCAGGGCTAGTTAAAATTGGTAACAAGTGATGGTCGTGTCGTCAAAGCATCTTCTTGTGGCTAAAGGAAGATGACGTTGTTTGGATCTTATGGTTAGGTCTGATTTAATTTTGAGGTGTCTTGAGTTTTGAGGTGGAGTCAAAATATTTACGAAGGCAGCTTTTATTCTACCCTCTTTCGCAGATAGTTTTGAAAGAAGAAAAAATTTATATCGAATTTTCCTGATTATTTTTTCTTTCTTTATTAAAATAATTTTTAGGTTTTATTAATTAATTTTCAACTGAATATTGGGGATGATCAAAGTTAATTAAATTTTACTTAATGCGGCAATTTTCTTCATGTTTTCCGAAGTTGAACATAGGTTGTATGCTCTGTAAACTAAAGTTTGTCTACGATAGAATTCTTTGTATTTATAGTCGGTGAATAGGACATAGTTATACAGACACTTATTCAGTTGGGGTTGACAATGATGCTGTAGAATTGAGCGTCAGAATTAATATTGATTTTAATGTTAAAAACATGTAGATTCATTAACCTAGAGTTCTGTATGTAATTTTAGCCATGACAAGCCTCTTTGAATTTATGATGAAGCCTGGATGTATAGTATCTATGTCCTAAAGATAGTGCGGTGTCGTCGAATATCTTATGTAAAATACGGGGTTTAAAGTTGTTTGTTTCACCGAGGATTTTGTATTTCCAGATTGGACATATAGAAGTTGCAAATGTAGGTCAAGTGGTGAGCCATCGACACTCATCAGTTTGTAGATATATTTTTTTCTTTAAATTTAAACGATGTTTTGGTACAACATTAATAAAAGGTTCCTCTATGTTGTTCTGATATTTCGGTGGGGGTAGATATCTACAGGCATTCATGTCACACCCATTGATAATGGTCTGTATTGATATGGGTCTATTCACCGTATTTACAAAGAATCTATCGGTAAAACTTTAAGTTTACAGAGCATACAACTATGTTCAACTTGGAAACTTTTGATGAAGAAATTTTGCGGCATTAAGTAAAATTTAATTACCTGTGTCATCACAATATTAGTTGAAAATTTAATTAATAAAAAGTTACTAATTCTTACTACCGAACCCCGTAGTTCACTTACATTTCGATAGATTTTTTCTTCAAATCTTTCTAATGCTTTTGGCTTCAATAGCAAGAGAAGTGCTTGTAAATTTTGAATCTCACTAGTTACAAATAATGAACCTTAATTAATTTATGTTCTACTATTTAAAGTCCACACAACTGTCATCTTCCTTTAGACAAGAGATGCTTTGACCGCCACCATAGTTGTGTACCATTTTAAGCTGCCTGAGTAGCTGTAACGTCGACATAGTATTGGTTACACGACGATCGATTGTCGGCAGGCATATGACATCGTACAGTCCGCAGCAAAATTTTGAACATTTCAAAGTAGTCCCAATTATGTTAACTCCACTGCTTTCAAAATTATAGCGGAATTATGTGAAGGTCAGAAGACTTAAAATTGCGGAGGCCTTCTACATCAATACACGCAGACCAGACATTAACATAATTTAATGTATTATTAGTAATAGACTAAAGATCATTTGATTTAATTATTATACTCTTAATTTAAGACTCATATGCTCAGCAAGAATATCCTTGGGAAGATGTCTCAAGTTAGAGACGAAACGCGTCGGGACATGTAAATTTGGATATTCCTTTTCTCATGTAATCATTTTCAAAGATTATTTTAAGAAAGTTAAACTATGTACAGAAATAACTATTTAGGACTTTGGAAGTAACATGCAAAACTTTTTCTAAAGAAGTCAAAGGCTGATATTGAATTCTAATAATAATAATAATAATATAAATAAATAATAATAATAAAATATAATAATAATAATATATAATAATAATCATAATATTATAATATAATATAATAATTTACTATAATAATATATAATCAATAATAATATTTATAGCTTACAAGCTGAAGAATATATTTTAATAATAAATTTTCTGCGTGATTACCATCATTAATTTTTTATTTTTATAAAAAATATTCGGTTAAATCTCAAAAGACCTAATAGTTAAAAAATTTGTAGTCGAGAAACTTTCCTTTGAACAAAATGCTTTACCCTTATTCGGCACAATCAAAATATCATCTATCTATCTATCTATCTATCTATTATCTATTATCTAGTATCACTTATCATGCATACCCTCCCTATCTTCTCTCTCTCTTATTATCATATGTCTATCTAATCTATCTTCATCTATACTAATCTATTCTATCTATCTAGTCTATTCTATTATTCTATCTATCTCTTATCTACTATCTTATTTATTTTAATGCCAGCCAACACATTATCAATCTGTCTAAGAATATACCTATCTATCTATTGATCAATGTATTTATATATCTACATCTATCTATCTATTATTCTTCTAGCTTATTATTAATAATTTCTATCTTTATATTTTCTTCTCAATCTATCTATCTATCTATTATTAATCTATCTATCTATCTATTACTCTTCTATCTATCTATCATTATCTCTATCTCTATGCTATTATTATTATTAATCTATATATATATATCTTATCAAATATCTATCTAATCTATCTATCTATCTTTCCATGTAAGTTCTAATCTATCAATCCCATCTATCTATGTTTCTATCATATATATACCTATTCTATATCTCTTGGAGACACGGCACCACATGTGTCTATTCATTTAACTATCTATCTATCTATCTATCTATCTATTTATACTATCTATCCTATTATTATCATTATCTATTATCTATTATTCTATTATTATCTTATCTATCTAATCTATCATATCTATCTATCTATACTATCTATCTAATATACCTAATCTTATCTTTGATTGCTAGTCTAAGTCTATCTATCTATGCTATTATATATCTATCTATTATTATCTATCTATCTTCTATCTAAACTATCTAATCTATCGTTATCCCATACTAAGAGTAGAAGGATAGTTTTTGTTAAGATGTCTTTATTTCTTTTTATTTGTACACTTGGACTTTTTTAAAACAATATATAGGAAATTTTAAAATAAATTATATTGCATAATATAACATTATATTATATATTAAAGCTTATTTTAACATCAATAATCATTATCCCCATGGATCTATGGATCCTCCTATTTGAACAAATTTTATTCCGCTTTGAGTGCATCAAATCTTTATCAACTAAATTAATGATCATATTTAGTTGAAATGTTCTTCATATCTTAATCTAAAATTACTTTATTATATATTACATTTTTTATATATAAAGTTACATGGCTTTAATAATCTAAATACAGTGCATAATTTCACTTGTTTATAATAATGATCAAACCGAGCTCCAGTGAATTGCAAATAAATGAATACTACCTCCTATTCGAAATTCATAAACTTTTTTTAAAACATTGTGAAACTAACTTCAAACTTCTTGTAAATTGCACTAATATTATACTATTCATTTCCAAAATTAGCTCATAGAATGCATACAAATGATTTCATTAAGAAGAGACAATATCCCGATCTTAATGATCAAATCTGTCGTTAAATAAAATTAAGTTTTCTAGAAATTTATCCTAGATCGTCTAACGTTCAGATTTTCTTCAGATTTTTTTATTTAAAATAGGCAAGGATATTTAGTTTCCATAGAAAATATAAGAAAACCTGAGAAATCTTTATTTTAACTAATTCATTTTATTTTTATTCTTACTTTACTTTTATCTACTTTATGTTGATAATCTTCTTAATCAAATGTGATGCGGAGGACGAGAATAGAGTGTCTATGAGAGGAGCAACACTATGTAAATACAATAGGGATTTAATTAAGGTAACGTTTAGGCAAATTTTATTCCTCAAAGGATGGAAGAAACAAACATTTGACTGATTGACCAATTCGTTTTTATAAGTTCGAGTCTATATAAATTGACTAAGAGTAGGGGATAGCTAAGATAGATAGATAGATACAGTGGAAAGCAAGATAGATAGATAGATAGATAGATAGATAGATATAGATAGGATAGATAGATAGATAGATAGATAGATAGATGGATAGATAGATAGATCGGTAGATACCGTGGAAAGGCAAGATAGATAGATAGAAGATTAGAATAGTAGATAGATGATAGATAGATAGATATGATAGATAGATTAATAGATGGAGTGGATTGTGGTGCTGAAGGTAGTATTATTAGATAGATAGATAGATGATTGTAAGATAGATAGATAGATACATCATGGAATTGTAAAATAGATAGAGAATGAAGATAAATAGAGATAGAAAGTAGATAGTTAGTTTACAAGGGATAGATAGATAGAGATAGATTGATAGATAGATAGATATGAATAGATAGAAAAATAAACAGACCATATAGAGATATTCTATTATAGAAGATAGATAGATAGAGAGATAGATAGATAGATAGATAGATAGATAGATAGATAGATAGATAGATAGATAGATAGATAGATAGATAGATAGATAGATAAATAGATAGATTTACATATATATGTAGATAAATGTGAAATGAAAACAATAGTTATTTTATGTAAAGTATTACTTACAATCTTACAGGAGCACTGAATAGAAATAGTTTTAAGATAGGATAAATCACTTTTTTTAAATGCTTTCTAAATTTTCCATAATTTCTTTACGTTACCCTTTTAGCTATTTGAATTCCATTTTTAAATAGGTTGTATTTAAAATTTTCAATCAAACTCTTAAGAAAAATTTTGTCGGGAATTTGAATGATACTAAGACATTTTAATTAAAGTATTATTATCAAAATAATTTTTTTACACAAAAAAATACCACCGCTTCACGGGAAGAGCCCTATTCTAAGAGGGGTGTACTCATTTAACGTCCGAGCAAGACGAACCCAAGCTCTAAGAGAGTATAGCTCAGATTCCCTAACCGACCAGTTGAGAACCTGGGACCCTAGCTTGCTTGTCAAATGCTCTATCACTAAGCTATCGGACGCTTTTATTTAAATAAATAATAAACAAAAAAATACATATACATAAATACGTACAAGTATACATACATAAATACATATAAATACACAAAATATATTTATACAAATATAAATACCACTATTATTATTATTATTATTATTATTATTATTATTATTATTATTATTATTATTATTATTATTATTATTATTATTATTATTATATATGTATTATTATTATTATTATTATTATTATTATTATTATTATTATTATTATTATTATTATTATTATTATTATTATTATTATTATTATTATTATTATTATTATTATTATTTATTATTATTATTATTATTATTATTATTATTATTATTATTATTATTATTATAAAACTGCTTCAAAAATATTATAATATATTCCAAATAAATATAATCTAGACGTAGCCATAATTATATAATTTATAATGATTACAATAGCAATAGCAATCCATATAATAATTAAAATTCTTTCAACATATTATAATTATTATATATTCCTGCAAATTCACTTTTGACGAATTATGCTAATTTAAAGGCAAATTAACAACTAAATCATGTTATATTAACAAACTATGTAAATATTTGATTTTACCTCAATTCTTATAGAAAGACACGAACTTCCTTTTTTCTTTACTTTGCTGAAAGGAAAAAAAGTTTAGAAATTTCGAGCCATGCAGAGTTTGCAAAAACTTTACGAATTACTAATTTCTAAGAATGGTAATTAAAATTTTTTTGTGAAGTAAAAGACTTATTATATAACTTGAAATATAGTTAAATTAAAAAATAACTTCAAAAAAGTATCTATTCAAATTGAGGAAGAATGAGATAGAAAGAAAATGGTTAATCAAAATAAAATTTAAAAACATGGAAAAGATTTTGAAGGTTATGAAAAAAGAGGAGAAGAGAATAAAATAGAGTTGAAATTTAGATAAGAAAAAAAGATTAGGAGATTATCAAGAGGAAAAATAAAAATAAAGTGAAGCAGAAAATAAATGAGGAAGCAAAATGAGAAGAATAAGATAACTAAGAATAAAATAAAATGAAATAAAAGATAATGGGTTGAAAACAGAATTAAAAAGATGAAAAGCAAATAAAAAAAAAATGAAGAAAGTAGAAGAAAAAAGCTAAGTGATAGGTAATACAGAAATTAAAATGAAAAGAAATTAGCAAATAAAAACAAAACAAAAAAAATTACAAAGAAGAACTAGTAAAAATAAAGGTTTAAAATAGAAGAAATTAGATAAATAAGATAGTTATTATCAAATAAAAATGAGGGATTACAAAGGAAGGTACTAGAATAATTTACCTAATTTATAATTAATAATTGATAGTAAAATTATCATTTATTTATTTTGTTATAATTAAATTAGCATGAAATATTAAATTAACATTCCCTAACAAACAAAATCTTTTCAATATTTAAAATAACTCAAAATTTTGCTAAATAAGGAGGAGTAAGAATGTTAAAAAATTTCAAACTAATCATTTAATATTTAATGGTAAGAAGGAGAAAAGTAAGTAATGAAAACTATAAGAAGCCTTTGCGTTTTGAAATGTCAAGAACTCTAATGCAACTGCAGATACTATTCGGCAGGAAATTGACGCTACTACTCCCGATATGCTGGCGGCAACCTTAACATCATAGATAGGCGTGTGCAGGCACTCCTTGATGCTGATGGTGTTCATCTTCCAAAATTTCGCTGTGATGTCACCACGCTTCTCACACAAAGTGGTATGTGGGTAAAATGTGCTATTAAATTTTGACCATTACATTCAATTCTTTAACCATAAATCTGTGGCCGAAAGCTAGTGAGACCACCTGTAGTATACACCAAGTGCTTATAAAACTGGTTCTGAAATAATTTAAGCACAAAAATAGCTTTATTTCAATTGTTACCATAAATATGAATTTGCAAAAAAATACAATAGACGTAACAGATTTAAAATACGCATAAATATTTCTATATTTTCAACTTAATATTAACCAGTAAACTTTTTATGAATGTAAAATTAATTAAAAAGCAGAACAACAATAAATTCTTCTTATATGCAAATTCTTTATTTAACATCAATTATTCTTGAACAGAAAAACTTCCTTTTTCTTTCTTCGTTTGTTCAAAGAAGGGAATAATGTAGAAATTTCGAATCGTGCAGGCTTTTTGAAAACTCCTTGAGTAAATGAGTTTTCAAAGTAGTAACAATAACTAATTTAAAAGCATGCTAATTAAAAATGTTTTTGTGAAAGGAAAAGTTATATAACTATTTGAAATATGATTCTCAATTAAAAAATGACTCAAAAAATAACGAATGAATGGGGAAAATTGTTAAAAATAATTTAATAAATCATAATAAATTAAAATATGAAATAATTTATATATGAATAAGAGATATGAAAAAAAACTAAGCATATAATTAAAAGTGAGAAGATGCTGAAGATATATAAGAAAAATAGATGGAAAGAAGATATATCTTAGGATGAATTCATAAAAATAACAAGATAAAGAAAAAAAGAAAGGAGGTAACACAGAATAATTAAAAAAAGATAAATAAATGAAGCTAAATAAGAATAAATTATAAAATAGCTAACAAACAAGGAGAATGAGTTTGAAAGAATTTAGACAATCAGAATAATATTAAAAAAGAAACGATAAAGATGATATACAGGGTAAATTGAGTAAAAATAATAACAAGAGTAATGAAATAATAATAAAAATAATAAATAAAATAATAGAGTAAATTAAGATTGAAATGAAAAAAATATAGCAAGAAATTTAAATAAGAAAAATAAGAATGGGAGAAAATAACCAAAATGAAAATAAGAAGAGAGAAAGAGTACTATAAAAAAGGGAGAAGAATGAAATAACTAATAAAGTAAAGAAAAAAGAAAGGCTTTAAAAATAAATTAAAAAAATGTTTGCAGAGAAATAATAAAATGAAATTAAGAAAATATACATTAATAAATCAAAAAAGAAGAAGAGTACAATGGAAAAGTTAATAAAAGAATAAATTTGAAAAATTTAAGGCTAAAAAAGTTAAATTAAAAAAATAAACATAAATAAATAAATTGCAGGATGAAATTAGATGTTAAAGAGTATTAATAATTAAATAAAATGGGAATAAAAAAGGTATGTGAGCACAATAAAATAAAAATGAAGAATTAAAACATGAATTACATAATTTAAAATTAGTATTTAATTATAAATCCTTTATTTAGATTAAAATAATTAAATAGACGTAAGAAATTAAATTAACGTTTCCTAAAAGTATAAACCATTTCACATTTAAAATGTTTAATTTTTCTTTGCTAATTTTAAAAGTTACAGAAAGTATTGCAATTATTTGAATAAAAAAAACGTAAAAAAATACAAAACAAAACGAATAAAAACGTTGAAAAAAATTCTTAATGAGAAGAGAGAAAAATATTACGTAAAAAACGTTTAAAAAGATCACGGAATAAAAATGAAAGGTAAGAGGAAAATTTAATTTAGAAAGAAAGAAAGATAAAGCTTAAGATAAGGAACATTGAACTCAAAGTTTAAAGGAGGATAAACAAAGATTAAGAAGAGTCAATAATAATAACAATAATAAAGATTAATAATAATATAATAATAATAATAATTAATAATCTAATAATAATAATAAATATAGATTAATAAGAATAATAATATATAATAATATAATAATAACAATTAGTAATAATAATGTAAATAAATAATAAAATAATAATAATACATAATAATAATAATAATAATATAATATTAATAATAATAATAATAAAATAATAATAATAATAATAATAATAATAATAATAATAATAATAATAATAATAATAATAATAATAATAATAATAATAATAATAATAATAATAATAATATTAATAATAATAATTAATAATAATTAATAATAAGGATAATACTAATATATAATAATTTATAATAATAATAATATAATAAAATAATAATAATAATAATATAAATAAATAATAAATATATAATGAATAATAATAATAATCAATATAATAATAATAATAAATAATAATATAATAATAAGTAACTAAAATTACCTTTTTTTTCATATTTTGTAAAGAATTATTTAAATATGCTTTTAATTATATAAAAATATCCATACAAATGGCACAAATACTAGTACTACTGCTACTTTTACTATTCCTGCTATTAATGCTGCTTCTATAATAGCTGTTATTACTATACGCAAATAATAATAATAATAATAATAATAATAATAATAATAATAATAATAAATAATCAGTAATAATAAATAATAATGAAAATGAATAATAATAAGTAATAATA
Source organism: Trachelipus rathkii (assembly GCA_015478945.1). Classification (NCBI taxonomy): domain Eukaryota; kingdom Metazoa; phylum Arthropoda; class Malacostraca; order Isopoda; family Trachelipodidae; genus Trachelipus; species Trachelipus rathkii. The sequence goes on from JABUQX010030439.1 coordinate 12,411, forward strand.
ACTAATAATAATATTAATAATAAATATAATATAATAATAAATAATAATAATAATCATAATAATAATAATAATAATAAAATAAAAATAATA
>JABUQX010030439.1:15000-18822 GCA_015478945.1 Trachelipus rathkii
CTTCATAATTATTATTATTATATTATTATATTATATATTATTATATTATCTATATTATTATTATAATATATTATTTATTATTATTATTTTATTATATTAATTATTACTTATTATATTATTAGTATTATTATTATTATATTATTATTAATTATTATTATTATTATTATTATTATTATTATTATTATTATTATTATAAAATTGCTTCAAAAATATTATTATTTATTCCAAATAACGTAAATCTATGATTATATAAAATAATTATATAATTTATAATGATTACAATAGGAATAGCAATCCTTGTAATAACTAAAATTCTTTCAACACATTATGAATATTATATATATTTCTACAAACGTTCTTTTACCGAAATATGTTAAGTAAAAGGCAAATTAACAATTAAGTCATGTTATATTAACGTACTATATAAATATTTGATTTAACCTCAATTCTTATAGGCAGACACGAACTTTCTTTTTCTTTCCTTTGCTCAAAGAAAAAAATGTAGAAATTTCGAGCCATGCAGACTTGTGAAAACTTTACGAGCATTACTTAATTCTCGTAAGAATGGTATTAAAAATTTTTGTGAAAGAAAAGATTTATAACTTTGAAATCATGAGTTTTAATTAAAAAATAACTCAAAAAGTATCTATCAAATGAGGAAAATTAGTTAGGAGCAGAAAATGTTAATCAAAATAAAATTAAAAAGATGGAAAAAGATTGAGGATTGAAAAAAGAGAGAGAGAGAATAGATAGAGATTGAAATTTAAATAAGAAAGAAGAATTAGGAAGATCAACGTTAGAAAGAGTGAGGAAGAGGAAGCAGAAATAAAGAGCTAGCATACTCAGACGTTTGAAAGAGTGAGACATAAAAAAATGAATAAGAGATGAAGAGGTGGAAACCAGAATTAAAAGATGAAAAGCAAATTAATAAAAAAAAGGAAGAGAGTAGAAGATAAAAAGTTAAGTGATAGGTAATACAGAAACTAAAATAAAAACAAAAATAAAAAAATTACAAAGAGAGAACGTTGTAAAATAAAGGCTTTAAAAAAAAAAATTAGATAAATAGTGATAATAATAAGAAATAAGAAAATAATAATTTACTAATATAATAAATATAAAGTAAACAATAAGAAAATAATAATATACTAATATACTAAATTGAAAATAATAATAATAATAATAATAAAATAATAATAATAATGAATAAATAATAATAATAATAATAATACGATAATAATATAAATAATAATAATAATAAAATATAATAATAATTAATATAATCAAACCCATATCAATAATAGTTAACAATAATAAATAAATGAATAAATTATTGAAAATATAAAAATAAAATGATAACTACATATTTATAATCATTATGATAATAATATAATAATAATAATAATAATATATAATAAAAATAATCTTTCAAACAATACTTCAAATTATAAGTATCACAACAATGCATAAGTCTAATCATGTAATAATAATAATAATAATAGTCATCAACTAAACTTGGTTATAATATAATCAAATAAAAATAATTATAATAATAATAATAATAATAATGAATAATAATAATAATAATAATTTAATAAATTAATAATAAATAATACTAATAATTAGAGTATAAAATATAAATACAATAAATTAATAATAACAAGGATTAAAAGAAGGTACTTTTGTATTTATACCCAATTCATATAATTATAAACTGATAATAAAATATCATTCATGTTATTAGTTTTATAATTTTAGCAATAAAATAGATTTCAAAACTTCAAGAGAAATTATCTAAAAGTAAAATGAGTTCGTTGGCCAATAGTAATAATTTTATTAAAAAAAATAATTTTAATATTTAATGGTAAGAAGAGAGAAAAGTATAGTAGTCAGTAGTAGTAGTAGTTAGTAGTAGTGAGTAGTATAGTAGTAGTAGTTAGTAGTAGTAGTGTAGTGTAGTATTACAACCTTTCTCCCTCTTTCATCTTTCTTTCTTCATTCAATTTATGAGGATCATTTCCTATCTTTTGCATTTTTCTTGTCTTTTATCAAATAATTTGTTTCTTCCTTCTTTCTTTTTCCTATATCTTTAAAATTTTTTTCTTCACTTTTTTACTGCGTTTTATAATTGATATTTAAAGGTTTTAATCTTTATTTTCTCCCTCTTTTCTCATTTAACAATTCTTTTTCAGCGTATTTAGAGATTATTCTTTAACATTTCTCTTTATTACTATTTTTTTATATTACTTTCTGCAACTTTTTTGAATTAAAAAAATTAAAATTACATCGTTTATATTTAATCAATTAGAATAATAGTAGGCCGCTTTTACGGGCCAAAATAATGTAAAAATAATTTATATTTAAATATAATTGCAATATTTTTAAGAATCGTACATTTAATACTAAAATTTTAGCGTGATATGCTCTTATACCTTTATAATACAATTTTCTATAATAATAATAATAATAATAATAATTAATAATAATAAATAATAATAATATAATAATAATAATAATAATAATCAATAATAATAATAATAATAATAATAATAATTAATAATAATAATATAAGAATATAATAATAGTAATAATGATAATAAAATAATAATACATAATATTTAATATAATAATAATTAATAATAATAATAATAATAATAATAATAATAAAAATAATAATACACATATACGATTATTTTCGTATTTGTTCTATTTATTTATACTTTTTCTTCTTCGATTTTTTTTTCTTTCTTTCTTTCTTTCTTCACCTTCCTCTTTGCCCAAGATTGGGGGTAAGTTGCTGTACAAGCATCGGAAGAGAAAAGCAGTTAGGAGAACAAGACAAACGTCGAAAAGAAAGCCCAGCCTTACCAGCCCCCTCTGTACCATTAAATAGTGTGAGAGCTGTCACAGACAGAAAATCCACCCTAGAGCATCATGCGGACCGCGACGGGCCTTCACTATGGTAAATCGTCAATGTAAGGTTCATCCCCTGCCCAGGTGGGCCACACCATGCCTCATACAACCCCGCGCATTCCTCCTATCATGCCACCTTTATCTTCGCTCTGCCAAAACTCACATTTCTCTCCTTCAGACATTCGATTACTGACTCAATCACTTTCTCTTCGGTCTCCCACCCGGTTCGGTTCCCAACACACTCACACTATACATCCGCTTACCAACCGACTATCATCATCCTTTCCACATGACCAAACCATCTCACATACTTTCATTATATTCTTCATTTTACCTTTTCCGACCACCAACTCGTCTAATCAAGGTCATTCCTCCATTTATTATTCTTTCACACCTAGCATTGTCTAAGATTGTCCCATCTGAACACATTGAAACTTTAGATCATATCTTATTCCAACCATAGTCTCACTACCATACAATAACACAGGTAAAAATACCCTTCATGTAAACCCCTTAAGGGGGCCGCCAAACCCCTTCAAAAGGGACTTAGTCCCTTACACTCACCAACGAGTTAATTGCACCAGCAACCTCCTACCATTCACAACTTTTCCACTACACACACGTCTGCATCATCCGTTCCTTCTCATCCAACAATACCCATAATATTTAAACTCCAGACACTTGCTCAGCTGCGCACCAATCTAAACATAACTACACACGTGGGAAGTCCTTCACTCACAACCATAACCTTAACCTCTTATCTACGTTTAACTTCAAACCCCTACACTTTTACACCACCCTTGCCAATCTCATCTTACCAATCCTCCTCAAACTCTCTTCAGATTCGCCACACAGTTACAAAATCATTCAAATAATAATAATATTTTATTATTTATTTTTCATCTTCCCTAT
>JABUQX010030440.1:0-10000 GCA_015478945.1 Trachelipus rathkii
TAAAGTTTCTTTTTTAAAGAATTGAATTTCACAAGGTTGAGACGACCCCACCTCAAATTCATATTCTAAGCACAGCGAAGGAATAGAATCGAAAGATTAACGAAGAGGGCCAGGAGTGTTCTAGGAAAAACAAGTGTAAAAAAAGTATTTTTTCGGTTTCCAAGACAAGAAAATATTGAAGGAAATGAGTATCGAGATAATCTGAGCAGTAGTGGAAAATAAAGGGAGTTCGTTTCGAGATTCAATCGGGCCTACATGTGATGGATAGATGATTCAAATGTGCAGTTAGTGAGTTAAAGATCATTAATGAAAAGTAGGTATTAGAGATTAATAAAAGTATAGGAGATAGAGGAGAATAACGTATTAAACCCAGGGAATATCCAACTATATATTGATTCACAGAACATAAGTAATATAGAAAGAATGTTTGCTATCTCAATTTTTATCAAACCAATTTAAAGGCCTTGATGTTTAGCGGACATTTGATATAAGAATAAGTATAGACATATAATCTAATAGTGACAAGAGAATAGTGAAGGAAAGGAGTGGGAGCTGGATGAAAGCAATTGATGGCGTGCCATAACTCCGTGATTCAAATTGCTTTGGATTATATATGTTACATAATGCGCTCAATACATTACGCAATAGTATCAATGCCTAAGTAAGTTCCTAATAATAGAGTACGGTAAATATACCATTATCAGGTATATATAAATATTAGAATCTTAAGTAATATATCGCCATAAGATAGACTATCTAATAAATAAAAAACATATATATAAATAATAACACATAAAAAAGCTTATCGTTTTAATATTAACTTTGGCCTACCCACTAGCAATCAAGGAAAGTGTAAAATCATTACAAAGAGGAGAATGAGAAACGGCACAATGGAGGATTCCCTTGGATGTGAATGGTCAAAGATAAAATCGTTGAGATAAGATATATATATATATATATACGTAGAAGGATATTTATCAAATATAAGATTCTTAGATAGTAATATAAATTACAAGTAGGAATAAAATGATATACTAAATAAGGGCGATATATGTTATATAATATAGAAAAGATCAGATATAAAGGTCACGGTATACTTCCTCCATTTTTATTTATTACATTAAAGATGTGATATTATATATATTGGTGAGACCATATATGTGCGTGCTTATACATCCTACACTATAACTAGGGAAAGTGTACTTATATATATATAATGTATATGGAAAGTAAATTAATAGATTATAGAGAATATAGAAGATTCTTTTTGGACGAAGTGAGCGTTTAAGAAGCTTTTAGGAATTTTAGTTAAAATAAAAACATCGAGATTAGCGAAATAACACGTAAAGACTAACACTCGATTCCTTCCTCCCCAAGAGAGAGCTCTCTTGCAAGCTTCTTTTATTTTAACACAGAAACCGTGTCTTCAACTTATTTTAATCAGACTTTATATAATCTTAATTAAATAATCTAGCTACTATAGTTATGATATAGCTCCTTTTGATTTATAAATTTTTAGCCCGATGAATATGTTGCGTGAATCTAGTATAAAGTTATTTGTTGTAGACAAAGGTTCCAAAGTTTTTAGTTTAATATTAGCTTCTATTTTTATTCAAATTTTACAGATGAAAATAACAACAAAATTAAAAAAAATATATATATTTTTTCAACAAGGGAAAAGAAAAGAAATTTTATTTTCTTTACTGGCGATATAGTTTTACGATATTAAGTGTTTCGATGGAGAAACTGGGGAAAATTGTAGCTGAATCTTTCTTATTATTAATTTTTCAATTATAAATTTCTTGTTCTATTTTGTTTCAAACAAAAGAACATTTACATATGAAGGGCAAATATAACCAACAATACAAGTTACTTTACAGTTGTTGAATATATTACTATTAGGTTTAATGTGCTTGCTATTTAATTAAATTTTCATTACAATCGGCATCGACAGTTTGTAAAAAATTTATTTAATTTCCTCTATTCTTTCTTTTTGAGGTTGGCAATACTGTTTTAAGTTTGATATTAAAATCTCTGAAAAAAAAAAAAAGTTTATCCTCTTATTTGCGCGCACAGGTAAATCGATATCAATAATACACTCACATTACTTAAAGAATATTAGCTTGATGAAATGAACATAAGATTCATCTTATTTTTTTATTTTAAACTCGTTAAATTAAGTATAAACGGTAACGGATGTAGGTAGTTGAAAACCATATTTCTTTATTCTTATAGACCGTTAACCTTTTTTTTTCTTATACTAAAAAATTAACGAATTTCGAATTTTAATAAGTTTAACGAAAAATTTAACGATGTTAATATTAACATAGAGTAAATATCTACTAAGCTGCTACTAAGCTTGTTAATGAGACTCTCATCATTTACAACCTTTGTCCCGTTAATAATTTCATTGTTTTATATATTTATTTGATTTATATCTTTCACATTTGGAAGAAGTTACGGTTTAGGGTAAATTTATAAAATAATTAAATAAAATAAAAATAAAATAATAAAAATAATACGTTAGTCAGAGAAAATGTAAAAAACTTCTCTTTAAATACTTATTATTATATATATATTTTAATAAAACTCTAATTTAATTATAATATATATATTCAAATAATAATTATAAGAAAAAAAGATTCATTCATAAAAATAATATTATAACAGTTCACTAATATATCCTATGGTAATAATACATGGCTACATAAAATTCTTATAATATAAATGAATCTGAAGAATAAATTTTTTAGTGATTTAGCTAAATAAAATCAAATTTATATATATATCATTGCATTATAATAAAACCTTAACTAAGTTAAGAGGTATTTATACAGGTATTTACTTTTAACATCTTTACGATTAATTATAAATAATATTTAATAATATAATAATAATATTAATTGTATTACCGAATAATAATAATAATAATAATAAATTAATAATTATATTATAATAATATAATATTAAATATAATAAATAATATTATATATTAATATTAAATATATTATATAATAATTTAAATATTATAAAATTTAATAATAATAATAATTAATAATAAATTATAAATGAAATAATATAATTATATTATATTAGTATAATAATAAATAAATATAATATAAATAATTAAATTAAAAATAATAATTAATATATTAAAATTATAATAAATAAATTAATATAATTAATAATTATTAATAATAAATATTAATATAAAATAATAAATAATAATATAATCTATAAATAATAATTAAATAATAATATAATTAATACTATAAATTATATCATATTATATTATAAATTATCTTAATTATATAATATACTTTAATATATGAATATATCAATATATAATATATAAAATCATATCATATAATATATATATATAATAATTATATATTATACTATATATATTATAATAATATATATATATATATTATAATATATATACTATATATAAAAATAATAATATTAAATATTAATATAATATATATATATAATAATTAATATATAATAAATTATAAATATATATATATAAATATATATATATTATTATTAATAATATATATTATCATTTATCAAATTATCAACGATTCAAGGCATATCCAATTATATAATTTATATAGAGGGTTTCAGTGTACTATGGCATACACCTACCATTTTTCACCCCTTACCAAAGTTTAATATATAAGGACAATTAAACAATTCATTAATAATATTTTAATATGCGCCCAATAATTATTGATGGGAATAAAAGAGGAAGGTGACATAACGTGTAGTACTATTTTCATTATCTTAATAAACTCTTTATAACGTTACATAGTTATCGTTTTCGAACGTATAGTATTTTTCTCATGTGTGATTTGATAGTCATTACTCTATTTACGGTAATTTTTACCATTTCCCTAAAACCTATGTTTTATAATGACATTTATATGGCTATTCATTAACTTCTATCTAAATTTCTTTTCGAACATGACTTTCAAACTATTGAAATATTATTCATAGATCGACGGATTCCTCAATATTTATCACTAAACGCTCTGGTAAACACGAGAAGCACGAAAATTCTAGTCTGGTGGTATTGGCACTTTTTATATTTTAATTACCACTTTGAATCGGCTTGAAATTGCTCTATATATTGTGTGATCACATAAAATAATCACAAAACAAATTATACTCTAAAAAAATTATTTTTGTTTGATTTTAAAATTGAATTAAAATTTGTCTAATTAGACTTATATTTTACTTCTCGAAGCGTATTAGTGGAATGAATAATTTATATTCCAGAGCTAATAACGTATCGAGTAAAATATTTTGTGTTTCCAGAAATTAAATTTATTTATTTTTCTTTTTTATCTGTATTATTCATAATAATATTAATACAAAAAATTTATCATATCTAATATAAGTAAAATATATAAAAGAATTGTATAATATAATTATATACCCACTATATACTACCGTGAGACTATATAAGACTAAATATCTGAAAATTTGTAATGAGTTTAGGTATAGATTAGATAAGTAGTAAAAAAAAGAAATTAATATTCATACATTTTTTTCTCAAACAAAATAATATACTCGGATATTCCTTCTTTTGGAAGAGAGGTAATGAAATAATATTGATATACTTATTTTTAATTAACTTTGTACCGGTATATATAATATATATATAAAATATTAATTCATATACATTCATTTATCTTACAAATGAGGCTTAATAGTCTAATAGCCAGGTGCAATTAAGATACATATCTTTTTAATTAGATAAATTATGTGAATTATTATTTGAGTTATATAATTTTACTCAAAATGAAAATTATCAATAAATTTATCAAATTAAATAAAGATTTTGTGTTGAAAATATTGTTCCTAAAGAAACAATCACAAAAACTTTACTTACATATATACAAAGTAAATAAATATTACTTAATATAAAATAATTGCTTATGCCATCTCTCTACAGAGACTATGCATATGCCCTGAAACAATTTTCAATCCATGATTGCTAATTATATAATTAATTATTTACTATTTCTGATATTTTCCTTACAAAATATAAAAAAAAATGACCTTACACTAAAATTAACTGTGACGGGGATACTTTTACTTTTACAGGGGATATTTACATATAGTCAAATATTTCATTTTTAAATAAGTACCATTAATATTGAATATATCAGTTTATTTATTGAATAATTATCAATATTTAAGATTAAATTAGTAACATAATTTATAAAAAATTTCACAAAAAATTAATATATTAATTTACGATGCTTTTGTATAGGTAATGTAGAGAATATAAATGATTAATAACAATATAGTATATATATATCTCTAAAAGATAATGTATTAGAATTTATTAAATATTTTACGAAATATAATATATAGTAATATAATATGCATTGGATAATAATAAGGATACGCATTTAATTTCCTATGTTCAAAAATTATCATAGGTTTATGAAAAAAAAACATGAAATTCTTGAATATAATAACTTATTTGTGTGGTGGAGACAAATATAAAAATATAAAACAAAAACTAACACCACTTCCTAAAGCCGAACGAATATATTTTAGTTAGTTGTGTGTATAGAAAAAATAAACTATATTTAACAGTTTTGTCTTTTATTAATACCTTATACATAAAACTATTATTAATATATTAATGAAATTTAAGGTAATAAATTTAATAAGTAAATTAATAATATCCATATTTTATATAGGATATGAGTGGGTTCAAATAAGATTTGGTATTAAAATATAAAATTATTAGTGGACTACATAAGTACCTCAGGAAGGAATAAATTTTAACTTTCGATTAACCTAATATAATCTCTAATTAAATGACAAAGGTGAATATAAATATAAAAATTTAAGGATACGACAGTCATTGCATCCGTCTTCGATATAAAATGTGATTTGTATCAGGGGCTTCATACAATACTTTCCTCTTATTATCTTAAGAAGATATAAAACATAACAATATATATTTTGAATGACTGATTGATTTTATATCTAGCACTTTTCTTTTTTAATGGTCTAGCAGCATAATTTTGTTTAATGATATGAAATACAAAAACTTCATATATAAAGAACTTAAATGTCTCAACATAACATAGGCTTTCTTCTTACCTGTACGACATTGATAAAAAGTTATTGGTTTAATGAAGCCTTTTTCAGTATAGTAAGAAATATATATTAATATATATTATAAGTGAGAAATATTAACGTGAGAAACATATTGTTAAATATACTATATGACAAGTTAATAGGTCACTTTGAAGATTTATTCTTTGGTATGATTTAATTAAGTGATTAGTGACTGTGATTATGAAATGGTGCAAATAATATAATATAATAGGGAGTATAACCAAAAAGAATTGACATGATCAGTACGACTGAAAAATTAAATAAGAATATTTTCTAGATCTGGACGATGATTTGATAATGCACAAGCAATAAAGAAAGTTTTAGAAGAAGTCTTTTACCTGTCGGAAAATATCCAACGGCAGCTTAAAGGTTCATTGCTTTTATATTCCATTTGAGAGCAACACACGTTTTTAGAAACTTTATCGAGCCACAGCGAATAGCAACTTATAATAATATATATATTATATAGTTAACTATAATATTTAGATATTGCCAAGAAACTATTCCAGGAATTTTAAATCCTAAAAAAAAATAGGAGAAATATATTAATTCCCATAGACACAAATAATGGTAAATAACAAATTAATACATCACTCACGAAATAAGTGTACTGAAAATATCTACATAAAGTTTAGTTGGTAATATATAGAATAGATGATTTATATCGATTAGACTTTTATACAACCTAGAAATTAATTTTGATATAATAAATACGATCTGCCAGGTCCTTCGCATCATTTTTCGCTTGGTAGGTGCGCATGGATGGAATATAATGCTGAGAGCAGAAAAAGCCGTGATACAAAACTTGTCTTAACTAATTACATATTGAGGCACATTTGTTTTTGAAGCGTGTAAGGGTGAGCTTAGATACGAACGCATGTTGATCTAACGAGACTAATATCTATACTACTCCATATACTTTCCAATAGAAGCATTTTTCAATACCTCATCTTCTGAGCTTATCTGGAAAAATGACAATTGGAAGAAATAACTTCAGATCTTTTTTAGGTAAAGATACACTGTAAGAAGGAGCAATAAGATGCTAAGATTTTAGCTATTCTTTTTCAATATATACCACTATACTTTACCTATAGCATCTGATGGTTCCATCACTCACACTGTGTGATCACATAATTCTGCCCTCTCGCAACTTCCCCTGAACAGCCTCTTAATTTCAAATGAATTCTTAAGATGCCAGAAGTGCTAGGTATTATAAGCTATAATAATTGTATGTGTTGGCACATTTTACACAGTTAGGAACATATTACCTTGTTGCATAGGTTACTCTAATCAAATATATATTATTAACATTAGCATAACTGAGCATAGGAATATCATTTGTCAGATGATGATAGATGTGTGGTCTTCGTATAAGTATATCTCTATGGATTATGTCATTTTTTAGCAAATATTCACTCCAAGCTCACTCCTGATAAAAACTAAAATTTTATGTAGATAGAGAACATTTTGGAAGTTTATTATAAGGCGTTGAAGGTTGAATTATATTAGAATTATTAATTCATGAATTGAAACATAAAGGGTCAGGTTAAAATATAAAGCTCCAGAAGAACGTTTTTTGCTGGATTGCACTTTTTTTGATGAAATGAAAATAAAATGAGTGAGAATAGTCGCATATGACAGTCTCAGTTGAGCTTGCGGAAGTAGAATGTGTCTCCCAATAAGTCACTCCAACTGAGAGAAAAACAATGAAACTTCAAAGACCAAACATATACCGAAGTTTCTATCCTCTATATAATTTTGCTGACCTCCAACTCATTATTATTTTGTGACCAATTAACCGAACCCGTGACTTCCGAGACTCCGGAGAACTCCGAGCCTCTTGAGAATGCTCTAGAGCGTGCGCGAGCTCAGCAGACTACCGACTTCCAGCCCTCTTCACAAATATAACTCGACTTCACTTCGATCTTCGCGACTTCGAAAATCTACGATATTCGCGTAAAGTCTCCCAATCATACCCCTATGTCTCACTCAGACCTCGATTCCGCAATTCAAATCAATATTAATTATTGCAAACAGGCACGCAAGATTTTGAGATAATCTGAAATGTACATACGACAAGAGACTCTCCAATTACAATATGTTTCACAGACTGAGGTAGGTCTCATTTACTAGAAAGAATCTGCACTATCAATAGGGTGTACGAGAGTCATATCGATCTATCTGGTTTTGTGGGATTTTTAAAGCATGAGTCAGCTATATTATGTAATAAATAAAATAGCAATTTCGTGAGTCATAGATCCAAATATTTTAATAAGATGCTTTGTAAAGTCATTCATCATGGTTCCATCGATATCTATTAAACATTTTACGAATTTTGTAGATAATTTTGGTCTGTAGAGTCACATTTGGATTTTTAAGGGTTTTTAAATAAAAATAGGTAAATAAATATTTAATTGATAAATAAATAGTAGATAATTTAAAATTAGGTAAATAGGTAAAAAATTTATATTGATTAATAAAGAATACAAAAAATATAGATAAATAATGAATAGGAAAATATAAAAAAAATCAATTTATATGTATATATAGATTAACGTGTGATAGATTAGTTGAGAGTGATGTTGGTGATAATTAATATAATAAATAATAATAAAATTATAAATAGATACATAAATATTGTATAGATAAATAGGGATAAAAAATTAAAAATAGATAAAGAAATAGCAAAAAATAAATAAATAAGTAGATAAAAATTTATTAAAGAAATAATGGATAGATAAATAGATAACTATATATTAGGCAGATCAATAGATAAATAAATACTAGATACATATATTTATAAAAAAATAAATAATTAGATAATGGATGACTAACAAGATAAGCATAGATTAATAAATAATAATTGATAAATAGATTAAGAAATCGAAAAATAGGTAACAATAGATAAATAAGAAAATAACAAAAATGGGTAGATAAATAGATAAAATATAAGTGTGCGGCATCCGATTTCGTTCTCCATCCTAAATGAGAAACCATTTGGAGCGTACGGTAATTTGAGTGTACCGTAATGTACGGTAATTTGAGATCCATTACTTTGTTTCGATTAAGGTGCGGTAAAAGATACGGTCATGACAAATACAGTAATGACAGGCGGAAAAACAAGTCACTTTTTTTATGTTCTGTTTTTGTTTTCGTTCTTGTCTTTCTAACATATTTTCGTGTGTTCTCTCATCACGCCACAAAACAATCAAGAGACAAACTGTCATGAGTAGGAATTTTATTAAAGACTTTTTGCATGATTTTCTATGACCACACACACACACACACACATACTGTATTATATATAATATATATATATATTATATATATTATATATATATATAGTATATATATAATATATATAATATATTATATATATACATATAATATATATAATAGTATATATATATATTATTAGTCATCAGCATCCACCTCCTATCATCCCCAGATTGGGAGTGAAAAATCCACCCTAGGGTGGTATCTCGTCAATGTGGGGTTCATCCCTTGGGCTAGGCCTACAACCATATTCCATCACAAAACCTACCAATTCACAACTATTACCTACATTTCTTCTCGCCTCTGCCAAACTCACATTCCTCTCCTTCAGGCATTCTTTTGCTGACTCAATCCACTTTTTTTCTTTATTCTCCCAGCATGTCGATTCCCAGCACATTCACCGCTATACATCCGCTTAATCAACCGACTATCATTCATCCTTTAAATCTGACCAAACCATCTCAATATACTCTCGTTTATTCTTTCATTTACGCATTTCCTCACACCACACAACTCCCTAATGCGTTCATTCCTCATATTATCAATTCTTCTCTCACCTTACAATATCCTAAGA
>JABUQX010030440.1:17500-25000 GCA_015478945.1 Trachelipus rathkii
GGAATTGGGTGTCTTGGTATTAGCGGTCACCTCATCCATGCAGAGGACAATCAAGGTATGTAAGAGGGTCTATCCATGGTAAACTTCCACAGTAATAGCAAGAGGCGGCGAAGTTCCAGCTAAGCATCGCACCACACTCTTGACATTCTGGTAACGCAGCTATTCCCACAAAACGTAGGTCTCAGGGACATCATGTGATCGAAGGGCCTGCTGTGTGAGTTAATGTATAACTTTGTCGAACACCTTCTCCAGGTCCAAAAGTGCCATGTGGATGGGTTTGCGCTTTTCTCTATTCCTCTCCTGGAACAGGCGGCAAGCGTGGTCTGCTTCTGATGTCCCACAGCGTGACAGCCCTCGACAAAACCGCATCCAGCACATGGTTAAAAATCTTCATAACATTGTACAAGAGTCGAAATGGTCGATAAATAAATTACAATCAGTAATGTTACTTTTTTCCTTCCAGATTGGTATTGATATGCTGGCAGTCCAGGTTGATGGGCCACAATTTCATCGACTTCCCGGTTAAAGAGGTTGGTAAGAATTTGAGTTACTCGATGTCAAAGGAATTTACAAATGTCAGCAGGGATGTCATCTGGGACAGTTGATTTTTCATTCTTCATTCACCTGATGACAGTTTCCATCGTCGACGGAAATTAGCGCAACTAGGCCAAGTACGGGATCAGTACATTGGATTGGTGGATGAAGGAATTCCTCATTGCAGATTCCTAATAAATATTCACTCCAGCGCTTCCGAATGGCGGGTGAGTCTCGTAGGATTTGGTTGTCATCATTCTTTATGTGTCTGAGTTAGCCAATATCTTGTTTCGAGCGATGACGCGAATTGGTCTGATAATAGATCTTATATGCTCCTTCAGGCGTATCCAACTCCTTATACCAGAGCTGCCTTTTTGTTTTTATCCCATCTTTCAGCTTACCTGTTAACAAATTTATATAATAACATATATTTTCACTATAAATACACTCAAACATATCAACTTCGAAACATTTGCAGCTCAAAAAATAAAAAGATTTTCACCCTGAAATTGCTGAGGTACTTCTATTTTTACACTACATTTTATGAATAGCACTTTTTAAAATTTATAATATTTCGTCATATTAATATTTACTCTCCAATATTTTAAAAAAGAATAAATTACGGTAATTAACAACGAGTTATGATTAAGATTCTTTTGTTTTATTAAACAGTAAAAATTGCAACTTTTATTGTTAAACTAAAAAAAACTGCAGAAAGTGAATATTTACTCTAAAATTTTTCCTATATATATATATATATATATATATATATATATATGTATATTATATATATATTATATTTAATAGCTATATATAAATATAATATTATATATGATATATATTATATAGGATCTATTTATGTAAATAAGATATATATTATATATTATATATAATATATATATGATATATAATATATATATAGTATATAATATATATATATTATATAAATATAGATATATATATAGTATATATTATATATATAGTAATATAAATATATATATAATATTATATTATATTAATTGTATCCCTAAGATAGAACGAAATTCCAAAATTCAATTTGAACTGAATATGGGTATCTTGGAGACGATCATCTCTATCGCCCATATAAATTTTGTAAAAAAGAAAAAAAAAAAAACAAAAAAAAAAAATGCGATTATTAGTTAAACTCAAATTTCTTGAACGAAATTCATTTTAATTAATTTAGA
Source organism: Trachelipus rathkii (assembly GCA_015478945.1). Taxonomy (NCBI): domain Eukaryota; kingdom Metazoa; phylum Arthropoda; class Malacostraca; order Isopoda; family Trachelipodidae; genus Trachelipus; species Trachelipus rathkii. Next base: position 19,240 of record JABUQX010030440.1, read on the forward strand.
GGCTTTCACCCACAAATAAAAACAAAGCAAATAAAATAATATATTTACAAAACAATTGAGGAAATATTATACCTACAGCTGATCACTTGGAGAGATGAGAGAGAGAGGTAGGAGACCTAGAGAGCTCGAACATAAAAATAATATAAATAATAATAAGTTTAATAAAAATAATAATGATATTAATAAGATAATTACATGAAGTAATAATACGATTAATAATAATAATGAATATATAATATAAATAATGAATACTGATAATAAGAATCTACATATTTGAAAAGAAAGATTCGATAGTTTTCAATAATTTGTACTACATCTTTTGGTAATACCAAAAAAATCCATAAAAAACAAATAATACTACTACTGCTACTACTAAACTACTGGACAAAACTACGCTTGAAGAGCGTCATCAACACTTAGTATATAATAATGAATTAAGCTAATGACTAGATGAGTGTATGAAGGTGACGATGACGAATTAATAAATTTATCTAATCTAATAAAATAATAATAATAAATTAATATAATGAATAATATGATAAAATTCATTAAAAAAATAGGATAATAATAAATAATAATTGATAATAATAATGAATATATATAATAATATGAATAAATAATAATAATGTAAAATAATGAATAATGAATAATGAATAATAATAATAATGAATAATAATAATAATAATAATAATAATAATAATAAATAATAATTAATAATTAATAATAATATTTAATAATATTAATAATAAGAAATAATATAATAATAAACTTTTTATATAAAATATTTATTAAAAATTATAATAATTGATAAAATAATTAATAATAATAATAATAATAATAATAATAATAATAATAATAATACTAATAATAATAATAATAATAATAATAATAATAATAATAATAATAATAATAATAATAATAATAATAATAATAATTGAATAAAAATAAAATATATTAATAATAATTAAAATATGTAAAAATTGCGATTGAAATGTTTGGCAATTGTTAATTAATAGGGAATGTTAAACGTAGTAGTTATTACAATTAAAAGGCTGATGATAGTAACAATCGTTATCACAATCATGACTTGTAATAATAACGGGTACTGCGATGGTAGCTAATTTTATGTTAAAAAATGGCTAAATTTTACAAAAGTAAAATCGTCGAGTTAGTTATTTACTAATATTGGTTTAGATAATAAGTTTTTATTTTTTTAGCAAAAGACTTGATAGAGTTTTCAGTTTTAATGTCTCGTGGCATTGAGTTGTAAAGTTTAGCTGCTTTGTAGCTGACGCTTTGTGTGGTTTTTTTAAGTCGTCAGAATGGAGCGATAATGTATGTATTATTTCGTAAATTTATTCGATTTACTTTCGCGCCTTGCTTGGTTGGTAAGAAAATTAACTAACAAGAGGCCCTGCGCATGTATTATTGTGGATAATTTTATGTATTTCTTTTATGTAGGATAGATTAAGGAGGCGGTCTTTAAAATGCAATATTTTGTTTTTTGAACAAGGGTTGTGTATGCCTGCAAAAGTGTCTCGTAGGGAAAATGTGCAGAATGGAAATCTTTTGAATTACAATAGCAAGATGGATTACCGAGTTACTCGTTTATCCGTATATAGAAGACAGAATAGTAATGAAAATGTATCAAATGCATAGTATATCTTCTCTAAGAATGGACAAGAGGAACATATTTTTGTTAAATTTTATTGAAACATGCAGGTACTAAGCTGCTAAATATAATTAATAATAATAATAATAATATAAAATATAATAATAATAACTAATAATATAATAGATAATAATAATAATTAATAATAAAATAAAATAATAATAATAATAAATAATAATAATAATATTAAATAATAATATATAATAATAATGAATATGATAATGATACATAATAATAATAATAATAATGAAATGATAATGATAAGTAATAATAAATAATAAATAAAATATATATAATAATAATATAAAAAATAAAATAATAATAATAATAATAATAATTAATAATAATAATAATAATATAATTAAAGTAATAATAGATAATATTCAAATTAAGAGTATAATAAATATATAATTTATAATAAGAATATTGTGTTTAAAGAAAACGAAATATAAAATAAAAATAAAAATAAAAATAAAGAAAATATGTTTGAAATCAATTATACTTCAACAATATCATAATTAATAATAATAATAATATATAACATAATAATGAAAAAATAATAATAATGAAAAGAAACTATATTGTTATAATATAATAAAAATATAATGAAAAGAACTACTAATAATATGTTATAAATAATAAGAAATAATAATAAAATAATATTCAATAAATATATAAAGAAAGCGTAATTAATAATATAATAATATACCACTCACACACACTACACTCACACTCAATAACAATTAATAATGAATAGAATAAAATAAAAATAAATAATAAATACATATCATAAAATATTTTACATATTGTTTCTCATAACATTAAATCATTAAAAACATTATCGTTGTTAATAATAAAAAAAACTATAATAGCAAAATTAACAATAATATTACCCATAGGTAATTATCCCCATTAGTTGTAGAAATAAAACCTATGGAAGGTAGAAATGTGCTCGTTAATTCTTTGTCAATAAGAGGTTTATGACATTTCTACGAAAGGTCCGAGGATGGGTGACCCCTGATCATTTTTAGGGATATAATTCCACTCATCTATGCCCTTATATGAGATGGCCCATCGAGATTTTGTTAGGGTGAATTTTGTTTTATCTAAGGTAAAGGAATTTGTGTTACGAAAGTTATTTTTGCTCACAGTTTGGTTATTCGCAATAATATTAGCCAAAGGTTTGCTGATCCATTTATGACTTTAAAGATGTGACTACTTACTCTAAGGGTTTAGATATCATGAAGTTTTAGCCTAGACAAATTTTTGAATAGTGGGGTTGTGTTCACAGTAGCTTCGAGACCATGATATTACACTATTATCTTTTTTTGGCATGATTATAGGCTGAAGCAAGTGCTCACTTGCGCAGCCCTATACTGAAAGACTGAAGAGTAGATGAGGATAAACAAAACTATAGTAAAGGTTTTTCAAATATATTTTGGAACAAATCTTATCTTAAAGAACGCATATTTTGCATAGGATAGTTTGCTAATAAGACCATTTTTGTATTCTTTGAAAAAGAGCTTGTCATCAGAGATAACACCTAATAACTTGGCAGGCGTTGACCGATTTATGATTACATCTTTTGCTCTTACACTTATTTGAACAGGATTCTTTTAATTTGTTATTGCTAGGTAATTTATTTTATGTAGGTTTATCGAGTCTGTTTGCTTCTACCCATGTTATAATGTTTTTCAATTCATTGTTTACTTTTCAGTTAAGTGTGTCTATAATAATAATAATAATAATAATAATAATAATAATAATAATAATAATAATAATAATAATAATAATAATAATAATAATAATAATAATAATAATAATAATAATAATAATAATAATAATAATAATAATAATAATAATAATAATAAATAATTAATAATAAAAATAATATAATAATAATAATAATAATAATAATAATAATAATAATAATAATAATAATAATAAAGGTTCAGAAAATATTGTTAAAATGACTGTTAAAATTGAGAAACTTTTAATGGAGAGGAAACGAAAGTCCTTCAAAAAATTTTGAATTTCCATTTTTTTTTTTCATGAGACATTTTGAATAAAAGTTCATTAATATATTTTTACATTTGAAAACCCTTTCTAAATTTAATTTTAATTCAATTATATTTGATTAGGTAATGCATTAGATGGATTTAAGCCTTTTTATCTCCTGTAATATATATATATAAATATATATATATATTATATATAATTAATATATAGTATATATATATTAATGCTATTATATATATTATATATATATAGTATAGTACTATAATATAGTATTAGTATAGTATATATGAGTATACAAAATACTATAGCTATGGATATATACAGTATAAATATATACGGTTATAGTATATATATATATAATTTATATGATAATATATATATAGTATATATATATATAAGTTTAATAAGAAATATATATGATATAATAATATATATATATATAATGAATATATATATAGTATAATATAATATATATACAATATTAATATATATATAATTTAGTCTATATATAAAATTTACAAATTTTACTCTATTGTTAATATTATATATATATCAGTATATATAATATATATATAATAATATATACTATTAAAAAAAAAAGTTCACTCCACGCATTGCCCTACCTAGGACGAGAACTACTCTAGGTACGGAATCGAATCTCTAGATCTTTTGCCGAACACACACAACACACACACACACACACATATATATAATATATATATATAGTATATATATATTATATATATATAATATAATTATATATATATATTTTTCTTGTAATACAACTGCCTGTAAGGCAAATAATATTTAAGTCTATAATATATATTACTTATTACTATTTCTGAGGTATTCGAATAAATATGTTTCAATATTTCTTTTTGCTACATTATGTAAAATAATAAAGAAAAATTATAGTCCTGATTTTCTTAGAATTTTAAAGTATTCAATATTTCATAGATAAATTTTATAATTCCAAGAGTTTTTGAGGACAATTATATTTTTAAAATAATTTCAATTACGTAAAATGATGGAAGGATTTTGTTGAATTTTTCTTTTCTTTTTTTTCAAGAGAAATTTGAAGAGAAATATGAACAATACATTAAAAAGGAAAAATAAATAACCTTGGACCGTTTTAATAAAAGGTATGTGAATGGAACGGAAATCAACAGTAGCTTATAGTAGCTATCGTGACTCAATAGTAGTGCGATTGAGTCATGAGGTTTTGGGCGAGGGTTCTATCCCTTGTTCGGTTCCTATAGGTAAAAATTATCTAGAGAAGTAGCTACTGACCCAAGATTGAAATTTCCAGTTCATAAGAATTTTTTAATGTTTTAGTCTAAGAATATATAAAAATGATAAAAATACTATATGATATGATGATGATATGATAAATACTATGATGAAAAATATATAAATATTATATAAGTAAAAGTATATAAATACTATAAAAATACTGTGATGATAATATGATAAAAAAATTTCAAGCAGAGTTGTTTTGTGAAAGAAAAGCTGATAGCGAAGATGAGAAAAATATTGTTGAAGGATATATTTTAGATATGAAATATTAACAATAAATTAAATTTTATGAGAATAAAGATTTTAAAAGCTATTTTTTAGAACAAAAAAAGGAAAGAAACAAATTACACAAATATTCAGGAAATGAGAAAATTCAAATTTTTATAAGTAGTTTACTAACATCTTAATTAATATTTTAATTAGAAAACCATAAAGAAAAAAGTAACGGAAAATATTTAGAATTAAAAACGAGAAACCATTTGAGAATATGGAATGCACAGTTGTACAAACAAGTAAACCTCTCTCTTCTCTCTCTCTCTCTCTCTCTCTCCTCTCTCTCTCTCTCTCTCTCTCTCTCAGTCTGCTCTCGTCTTCGTCTCTCGTTCTCTCTCACTCATCTCTCTCATCTCTTCAGTGATATATATGAATATGTTAGTATTTATAAATAGGTTATATATACTATATATATTATATCATATAATATGATAATATTATATATTATAATATATATATATATATATATATAAAGAGATGAGAAGCTTTCATTAACAGACA
>JABUQX010030440.1:30000-32500 GCA_015478945.1 Trachelipus rathkii
AGAGTTAAATTTGACTCTGAATCCGTGATTATTGAAGAATATATTTCTTTAACGGACTAGAATATTTGGCAAATAAATATATGGGAAAAAAACTGATACATGGAATTTTTTTAAATTTTTTCGAGGTTTTGACTAGAGTTAGAAATCCCTCTTATTGCACTAAAATATATTGTAACCGGATTTTAGATTAACGTAGCTTTGAATTGTTTTAATTTGTTATTTAACATTTATGTAAATTAATAAATTAAATTTATGTCATTTTCGCAAAAATATTGGCTTTTAGGTATTTCGACTCGTTCTGATGATGCTGACGTGGCAGCGGCGAAATATATGATTAAAATTCAGAAAACTGTTGTTCTGTTCTATTGTAGAACAGTCCTTAAAAAAAATCAATCATGAAGCGCTTGATACCTTTATGAAATTGGAAAAAACGTAATAAAATAATAATAATTAATAATAAATATAATAATAATAATAAAAAATAATAATAATATAAAAATATAAAATAATAAGATTAATAATAGATGAATAATAATAATACGATACATAATAATAAAATAATAAAATTTATTATTATATTATTATTATTATTATATTATCTATTATTATTATTATTATTATTTATTATTATATAATTAATTATTGATTATTATTATTATTATTATTATTATAGTTACCAATTCGCAAATTATTTCAAATGTTGGACAATTATGTGATTACGCTTACCAAGTGATTTACCCTTTATACATTTATTTTGAAACAGTGTAATGTATTTGCAATCTCTCATACCCGCCAACCAATACTTTTTGCTTAATTTGTTACTTCTAGATTCCCATTTTTGGTTTTTGCATTACATTTATTTTTTGGTTGGCCTCTAACTGAGACAATAGGAGGCGAGACTGTTCAGCCGACAACGTAACGCCTAAGGTTCCCTCCTACTTCTTCATCGAATATATTCTCTCGCTCTCATCTCTCTCGTCTCTCTCCCTCTCTCTCTCTCGCAACGTCTGCTCTCTCTCTATCTTCTCACTCTCACTATGTATATTGTCTCTGTGCTTAGTTTTGCATTATTTTCCTAATTTTTCTTACCTTTTTCTTATAATTATGATTTAACTCAATTTAAATTCCAGTGCAGAGTTGAGGTAGTAGTGGCTAGTAAAAATATTTATATATATAGTATATATATATATATTATGTACTACATAAATATATATAATAATATGATACTTAAGTATATATAATATATATTATATATTATATATATATATATATAAATTAAATATAAAGATACATGTATAAGCTTTCTCTCAAGTTAATTGAGCGACAAAATTCATAAGAGAAATTATATGCATATATATATATAATAACATGTATATATGTATGGGAATAAACGACAGATCTTAATGATATACTATATATGATAATATAGTAATAATCTATATATATAATTTATATATGTATATATGTGAAGTTATCGGAATGTGTTTAAGAATTGGTTATATTTTTACTAGTGCTTGTTTTTTTTGTTTGTGTTTTATTAGATAATTTATATATTTTGTTATTTTATAATTTTTATTATAGAACTACATTTATTTTTAATAAGGCCTAGAAAATAGTTTTTGTTTTTTTATTAAATTTCTTGATTTAAAAAAAAAAAATTAAAAAATAAATCCCAATAATATCTTAAATTCTTAAAGATTTAGGCATTTAGAATATCAATGTTTTGGAATACTTTAAATGTCTGTAATTTTAATACTAATTTTTATTCAAAATTTCTTTAATTTAAAAAAAAAAAAAAAAAAAAAAAAAAAAAAAAAAAAAAAAAAAAAAAAAAATTTAAAACCAATAATCTTTTGATGTTAGCTAATGATAAAACTCTAAATCTTGCAAAAAAAAACATAAACTAACTTATTTAGAAAAAAAAGATAATATATTATATTGTAGAAAAAGAAAAAAAGAAAATCGATTTATTTGCATATGGTTTAATAAAACGAAGTTCTTTTTGCACTTAGAATAATATATATAATATATTATATAATATATACTATATATATATATATATATGTATATATATATAATATATATTATATATATATATAATATATATATATATATAATAGTATATAAATATATTAAATATAATATAATATATATAATTATAAGATATATATATAAGATATATATATATAATATAATATATATAATATATATATAGTTATATATATATATATAGGTTTAATGTGTGTGTGGTCATGTCTGCATAAACCTCGTCAGAAGATTGAACAAGCTCCAGTAATTGTATTTTTAACCTTTCTCATCTCTGCAACTTCGAAATAAAAATCGGAAAGAAACAAAAGCGAGAAAAACTTGTTCTTCTTCGCCTATCTCAATTATTTATAGAGTTCAAGAACGAACATTTTGGAACTCTTCTCTTGTTTCCTTTTCCGTTTGTGTGTTTTATGTTGTTTAGTTATTGTTTTTCTTTGTTGTTTAGAATTGC
>JABUQX010030440.1:37500-66019 GCA_015478945.1 Trachelipus rathkii
ACAAGTAAACCCACATAATAAGAATAATGAGTCAAAGGAAATTTTACTTTCCATCAGCATTCGTAAACACTGATGTTATTGCCTTCGAAGATAGAGTGGAACTATTGGATTCAGCTTCAAGCTTCAACTGGAGATGGGGGGATGATCTAAAGGTCTCCAGTGGTAGATACTATAATATGACTACGTTTTTTGGATCGGATATAAAGTGTTTGTAGATGTTGATGAGAGGCCTCACCATGTGCTACGCAGCCATAGTCTAGCTTCGATTTCAGGATTATGTGCGGAGATGTGAGCCTCTCGGGACTGCGGTCAACTATCTAGCAGATTTTGAGTCGTAGATGAACTATAGGTCAGTGAGTCAGTGAAGGCAAATTTTCAATATATTAATGTGATTAGTATCACAAGTGGTCGTCATCAATAAAAAGTCTTGAAATCTGACTTGTGACACGGATTGGGTGATACATAATAAGTTTATAGTTCGCGGGAAGAGAATGGCGGTGTTTCTTCGACTCCTTTTTACGTAATATCTATACTTAATGAGGTTTGGTGGGTGAGAATGGATAAGCCATGATATTATCTGTGTACCAATTGTTGGAATATTTTCATAGGTATATGAAGTTTGGCCGGTTTCAAGAATTGTCAGCCTGGTATACTAGTCATGTAATAGAGCTGCCAGGTATTCAATAGAGTAGATAATGAATTGTCTTATAGTGAAGAAGTTTGACTTGTCATTGAATTATTAGAGGAGCAATGTAATATTATAATTCGAACAGTTGACTGCCTGGGAACACGTTCATGTCAAGATAAAGTGCGTGCAAGAACTGAAGAGCTACTGTGAACTGGAGTGGATTTTATGGATTTGGCAAAAAGTATTTAATAAGGGGAGGAGGTAAATGGAGCTAACAAGGAATATCAAATACGGGAGAAAAGTGCTGGTATTAAACGTTCATATTAGAGCGAGTCCGTGTTACCGAGATCAACAAGGATTTGGACGAGGTGAAGAGTCACCTAGTCATAAGGAGAGGCGAGATATGTTAAAGTAGTAACAGACGGAGTGTGTAATTTTCGTTTTTAGGAAAAGATAATCTTTAAGTAGTGGCTTAATATTATAATCTAGCATTACTCTTGAGAGCTAAGATTTAAGAATCAAGTAAATCAGAAGTAAGGTGGTTGGAAATTTACAGTATTAAATTTCAGCTGCATATGGATGTGTAAGATGTTTGATATTGGATAGACGTGATGAGAACAAGTGAAGGTAATAGGATTTCTTTTAATGAGTATGTTCTGCAATCCTTTAATACTCCCTATCCTTGGTCACAATCTTTACGAGTGTGAAGGCGGATTTATATTACAGAGGTTGGTAGAGTCATGATAGCATTGTTAAACTTTGCTGCAAATCATAATTTGTGTCATAATTTTGTTAGAATATGAGGATTGAGGCTGGAACAATTTTTGAAAGGTCATTGTGGCTTCGTACTTTAATAGATATTCTTGATGGTGATTTTTTGGGCGACTAATTGTCTCTATGTGGCAATATGAATAAGCCCAAACAGAATTAGAAGGAAGTCTTTGGTTTCTTAGTGAAGGTGAAAAAAGATCTAAAGATTAGTATTCTGTTGAAGAATTCGCGCATTTTTGATTCGGTTGATAGAAACAATAGTTATAGGAATAGTTGGTGTAACTTATAAGGGTTATGTACCATATAATTAATTCCACGGTTTATCGTCGTCTATAGTTGAGTTTTCAGCTAGGAGAATCGCAGATGATTTTCTTGCATCGATTATATCGTGTAAATGTCTTTTTAGTCTTTTAGTTCATAGCTTAACCTGAATTTGGGATATTAGAGTTATCACTCTCCTAAAGACTTCCCCGGTTCATTCCTTAAAAAAAAGCGAATTGATTTGCAGAAAAATGCTGGCACTAATTTGAGTAACTATGAATTGCGCAAGTATACCCTGATACCATAGGTTCGCTCTGACAATCTTGTAAGATCTTTTTGACATTTCGATTCTCTTAATTGAAAAATATGATAAAACGTGACTTCTAATGTATTCTGAGATACATATATTAATGATAGATTTGTTTTAAGTTTAACCTATTTATTGTTTCTTCTACTAAATTTAGAAGTTTTTTTTGTCATATAATTTAGTACTTCAATTATTTACATAGTAAACAGAACAGACACTTTCACTATTTTATGGAGCAATTATAGGTAAATGTTCTTCCAGAGAAAGGTAGGAAGTTCTAATAGATGCCATTCTTCTCAGTCTGGAATTAATGAAGGCTGTATTGAATACAGAGTATAAAACGGGATGAGGAATTGTAAGAATTTTGTGTGGAGGAGTTTTCTGCTATCATTGAGAAACGAACTATACATAGGTGTTTTGAAGAGAATATATAAGTTTACTTGGCATCATATTAGGACGGGGTGATATTTCGATATTACTGATGTGTGACCATGCTGTGGCATGAGAGATTGTTGATAAGTTGTAATCTGCTTATCATTGTTTAGTAGTTCATCTCTGTAACATATTTACGGACTATGTAAGTTATGGTTCTATAGTACAATTAAGGATACAAAGGGGAAATGTATGTGATGTGATTTTTTTGTGTTAATTGTTAGAGGTAATTACCGAATATATATTTTTGAAGAATAAACAAAGCTATGTATCTGATTTTTGCATTGCTAATTCTATGTACCTGCAGTTAGTAATTGAGTTGGTGAAATGATTAGATACATGAGTGCTGACAGACGCTGCTCATGTGGAAAAGTTGTTTATTCGGGCAGATTTTCGTTATTTTTTTGTTAGTTCTTTTATCTAGTAATATGATGATAATTCATATCCCGCAGTACTAATTTAGTACCGATCATATTAATTCAATCGGGATTACTGATAAAACATTGCAATGCTGCCGCTCTAATGATTTTATATTTTTGAAAGATGTTAGCTGTTAATTATCGATAATAGTTCATTCTTACACGATGATTTTTATCATCCTTTATTGTTTTACGGAATTTTCAAATGAAGCATGTTATATGCTAAATATCGCTCCATGCAGTTCTTTTAGCCACACCAGTCGTATAACAATTAAAACAAAATCTAAAGAAAGAAGTGATATTCAACAAAAACTAGATTCAAGATATCTTTATTTATATTAATTAACATTTTCTGTTACTATAAATATATAGCTATATCCTTTTTTATATTTATAATATCTAATGACTATCGGAGAAAACCCAAGGTAGTGTATTGTTTATTATTAGCATAATATATGATGATTTATTAGATAGAATTCATTATTAACGTCGTCATAAGTATAGGCATATAAGATCTTATCGATTATTGTGCTAACATATATAGTCTATGACTATGTATACTACTATTTCTCATATTAATTATATATCTTATTCCTCAATGTAAGTATATATTATAGTATAATATTTTAGTATGCATATATAGTACTATAGGTATATATTATAGCTGTCCATATAGTATATTATATATATATACTCTCTGAAACTTATTTCTTGAGCATGCTTGTTTGAGAGATGTTTTCTCACTTAAACTTTATGTGTGAAAACAGATGGAATGTTGCGAATGTTATTAATATATATTTAATATATTATCTTAAATCTCTATATATTTTATATAATATTCGTATATTTGCTATAATATATATATACGTATAATATATTATATACTGTATATATATATGATATAGGGCAATTCATTACAACAACAACAATATAAACCAAATAAGGCTCTGCCCAGTATAATCTATTATGGTATATTTGAATTAACTGAGTGGATTTTTTCAATAAAAGGTAGACGATTTTTTCACTATCTGCTTTTTTTTTTTCTAATGTCATCATTTCAACATCTAACAAAAATAATACTGGAAGTGGGAACTAAATAATTAATGAATACAATAATGGTCATATGCCTTTAATTTAAACAAATAAAAATTTATGTCTTCTTTGCTAGAAACTTTTGTGGTAGAATATGCCATTATTTATAATTAGGGTGATTTCATAAGACAAAATATAAATCCATAATAGAATAACTTCGAATGTAATCCGTTTTTAATTCTCATGCCAAGACGTTTCTGTTTTTCCTTCCTATAGTTGGGAAGCAATACGAAAAATTAGTTACATAACACTCATAAAAATGATAACATAATTAACAATGAGTTTTTCCTTACTATAAAGTAGATCGGGGGGCGCAGTGATTCGAAACATTTGTTCAGCTCAAGTAATAGAAAATATTGACAAAATATTACACTCCTTTAAGAAGAATTATATAATATAGTTATATTTTATTAGTTTATATTATGGCTGGTGTAAAGAGTCTATATTAATATACGTAGTATATATAGTTATATTATATATTTATTATATATATTATTTATATATTATAATATATATATAATATATATATAATTATTATTAGTATTGTATATATATTATGTATAACTCACTATATATATATAAACTAAAAAAAAAACTATCAATCCCTTCCTGTTATTTTCAAAACATATTCATTAACTGGATCTACGGGATGCCATACGCAAATATGAAATAATCCTAATCCTGATAAGCTACTCAATAATAATAATAATTATTATTACTAATAATATATTATAAAATAATATATAATAGAAGAAAATGATAATATTACATTATTACTTAAAAATGTGCTCATCTCTTTCACGCGTTAAGGTGGTTTATAAAGAGGATTTGATAATATATATAAAAGCTGGGAATTCTGTTTAATTATGGAGACTGATTTATCATTAATAAGTAATAATAAGAAAATATAATGAGTAATAATGACTATTATTTGAGAGGTAATAGTTATAGTGTTTGTTCATTGAATAAATCTCTGGCAGTTGTCGTTGTCATTAATGGGATCATTTGAATGATTTAGTTTATATGATTATATTATATTTTCTGTTTTTTATATAGACGTAATTCTCCCCAAATACTAGATTTTGTAATATTTCTATAACATCGTTTCCTACAAACATTACGTCCCATTAAAGTTGTATCTTGTCGTATTATATCTCATAATATTAATTATATACTTTTAATTAAACATTATATATTTATTATAATTTTTTTTCCTTTATTAATAGAATATAACTAAAATGAAATGGAACATGTTGTGAAAGAAATATGATTACTATAAGAGGAGGGGTGAAGGTGGGGCAGAATAATTTTAACGCGTTTATGTGATAATATAAAATAAGACATTTCAATAAAATAAATAAAATAAAATAGGATTGAAAAATATATATAAAATATATTTAGGATCTTACTATATTTTTTTTATTTTCTTTTTTTAAAGATAATCATTGAATCCGTAGAAAGAGTAAATAAATGATCTAAAATTAAAAATTCGCTATTTTCTGAATTAGTTATCTTTAAGGCACAAAATTTATGTTTTTTATTGTTATTTTTATTATTATTTTATATATTTGAATTATTCATGTACATTACGGTGAATATAATAATAAGGAGTACGAGAGTATATTAATTATGAAATATGGTAATGAATTAGAATGTGCGTGTAGGTGTAAATATCCTTTCTCATTTTGCTAAATGTTTAAAGCCAATGACGGGGCAGTTTTTATGTTGTGTAATTAGGGTTATAAAAGAAAAGAAATTATATGAGAGATAAGTATGACGTTTTTTTTCCATGTTAGTTCTTTATGATGAAGGAGGGTCTTTCGTTGGTGACTATTTTCTTCTCGAGATCTTCCGATCGTCGTTGTGGAAGGGTTTGAAGATTTGGAGGTCCTGAAAGGCTTCTGCGTAGGGCGCTTTAGAGGATGCCACAAATGCGACAGTTTCTTATTAACATCTCTTAGCTTGATATCAGGTTATGCAGATTATCATCTATTTCGCTATTGTCTAGAATGGTAAACCATACTATGATAGGATTTTTTATTTGTGTTAGTCTTTATATTTATAATATAACTCTATTGTGATAAATAATAAATAAGCTAATTTGGAAACTGTCAAAAATATCCAAGTAATGTGGTTTGTGATCGTTATATTTTTTAACACTCTCACTATAATTTTGTGTCCTTATTGATCCCTTCACTGCTCACGTGAATAGTGTAACTGAGTTTATGTGAAGATATAATTGGATATGATAATAAGTTCTTATAGCTATATACTGTTTTTCTTCTAACTCTTTTTATGTTACTCACTAATGTTACAAATTAATAAAAAAAATACTCTTATATAAATATATATATTGTCTATTATTTTTACTTTAATAATTTTTTAGACTAAAAATAAATTTCTCAGGATTTAACATTTACTTCTCTCAATAAAGTCTCTTAAAAATTGAAAAAAAAAAATAATTAATTTTTCTTTAAATCGAATAAAGCAATCTATTTCATCGTTCCTTCATCTTCTTATGCTATGCATTATTGAATAAATTTAGAGTTTTGAACTTTACTTTATATGATAAAAGTATTAGAAACTTAGTAATTCAGTACCATACAATTTCTTATTAAGATATTATCGTATATCGTATAATACATAACTGGTCTATATATTTGTCAATGCTCTGCAAACATGATTAATTAATGCGCTATACACTATGTTCTTTATTTATTGATATCAATTTTTTTTAATATATACTAAGTTCTTTTATTTTTATCAAACGGGTGCAAATTCAGACGTTGTTTTTCTTGTTGTATTATTCAGCTGTAGCGGTGCTGGGCTATTATGAATGACTTCAATAGGATTTTACTTTTAATCCCTCTAGTAATACACTTCAAGGAGTTGACTCTATACCCTTATAATATTTGGTATGTAACATTACCTTGTGGCTTAAGATTGCAGTAACAATTTTCTACCATGAATCTGAAAATATAAAAGAATCCTATGTCATGGACAATTCAAATTGCATATTGATACATGTCTTCTAGAGCATCACAACTGAGGTGAGGAGAAATACTGGCAGCACTAGGGTCTACACAAGATACTCATAACTTATTGAAGATAGTTTCACGATATCTGCTCTACCACTCAATTCTATAACATGTCGGTTGGTATGCAAGGTTTACAGATAATTCACAACATTTATATATAAATTCCATCTTTATATGAGTAAAAATAAATTAAGATTGCAATAATTTAGCGTCGATGCAAAGACCACTCTTAATTCCGTTATAACTTAATATTAACAATAATAAGTATATGAACTCATTCAATGACTATAAAAGTTCACTCAGCTTAAAGTTTAACGTTAAGTGTCTATATATAATTTTTTGTAGTGTTAGGTTGTAATTTCGATATTTTCCATCGGCGAAAAAATAGTTTGTACGTTAAATATATATTCTTTTCACATATTTAAAATCTTTAAAACATTATTAATCGTCGCTTCTCTCGCTGTGTATATTAATATTGAACATGGTTCCTTGATTTGCTTTCACTATATGGAGAAGTCTATCTTATTTAAATCCACCTCTTAAAGTAACAAAATGAATTTATCACAGCAATTCATTTCATACTTTTTCTATTTTCAGATTATGAATTTTTCCCGGTATCTCTTGCTTGGACTCGCACACAAAAGTATATATAAAGCGCGGTATAATGGTAAGGGGGGCGTGAGTGAAATAGTGCAAGCAAAATACAACCTAAACCTTTTTAATATTCACTCAGTAGATAAACCTCTCAAATGTATCTTTCTTTTTACATATCAAGGGGTTCATACTCCTTGTTTAAGAACTTCAGTACTTCTTTCACAAAATCATTCAACTTCATTTCCCTCCTCTGTCTCTTTATCGTTCATCGAACTTAAATAAAATATATAATAATAAATAACGGTTATTTGGATCCTCTTGGTGGTAGAGTCCCATTGTAGCTCTACTGAGTGTAGCTCAGCGTGATCTCCTCACGCGATTGGACTTGGTCGTTTGTACGTACAACAAAAGGGGAAGAAATGCAGTATCTTTTGTAAGGTATTAGTACGAATAATTAATAAGACCCTTTATAGTATTATTCAATTTAATATATGCTATGATATAAAAGTACTAGTATACTATATATAAGTATTATATGGTTTTAAATATGGCATTACTAATTATAAAAAAAAAAAAGAATGAGAATTTATGTAAGTAGGGTATACGGTAGATATTGCTCATTAATATACGAATTAGTATTGAACTAGTAAGTGATATACTTAGAATATAAAGTATTAATCTTGGCTAATGATAATATTATATACATAAATTTATCATATTCCCCAGATATCAAGATTAAATGCATGTTAAAATAAATTTCGTTTTGAGAAATAAAATTGGGCTGTTTGCTCCTGAAACATGAAGACGCACTAAAAATATAAACTATCTATCACAATGAAAGAGTTAAATCTGGCATTTGGTGTAATTCGAAGTATTGCATATTAATACATATTAATAAGTATAATATAATAATAATAATAATAAATAATCATAATCATATTAATATAAAATATTAATTATTTCTTACTTTTAATTGATATGAAATAACTATGGCTAAGAGAATAAGCTAGAAAAAATATATTATATAAATTTTGAGTAATTCCTATTATAATATTTACGATAAATAACCCGTTAATCAAAACAAAAACAAAAACTTTAAAAAACACAAGAGTTTACAGAAGTAACAAACACGAAGGAGCTCTTCATAAGAATAGTAATCTTTTTTTTTGACTAGTGCGGTCTACATATATATTATATACTATAGTATACTTATCATATAATAATTTATAGTATAGTTGAATAAATGTATGGTCTATATTAATAGTACCTATTTATCTCTTACTCATAATAAGTATATATTATTATAGTATTATAAGTATTTATAATATATAAAAGAACTTTATAATCTATAAATATATATATATATATAGTTCTATATTACTGCTGCTGCTGAAAAAATATGTGCAAGAAGATAGAATCAAAAAAACTTTTTGGGAAATATTTGTCCGATAATATAAATTCTAAATTATGAACAAAAATAATAAATAATATTGATACCTGAATGTGGAGTTCGTTCAGATTCGGAAGTCCTCTGAAAATGAAGATCAATTTCAACATGCCACCATACGCATATACACGGTTCGCCTTCAGGCACAGCACCGCAGTACATAACAATTAATATATCTATCTCAATATATTAGATACTGAATCGTAAGTATTTCTGAAATTACTTCTCTTCTCTTTTTTTTCTGTACCATTAAGCTGAACAATTCTAAGGGACACGTGGTAACCTACTCTTCTTTAGAGGAAGCTGCAGATGTTCTGAACAGTAGTAGAAAGAGAGAGCAAGCGTAGGTGAGTTTTGGGGAGCTACATCGATTTAGCTAAGAAAGGGACTTCGCATAATCATTCATTAGGTATTAAATCTTTTTTAGTATCTATTTTTCGTATTTCTGGGATGAGGTACTTCAAAGAATTTAATATTATATATATTAAATGAAATACTATTATTATATATACTAGTTTTATTAAAACTTTTTCAAGTAGATAGCACTATGCATACGTTTATATAAATGGAGCATGTGTTATCTTATGGCAGTATTATATGATCGTAATACATAAATAAATAATCCTAAAAATTGAAAATTTAATAAACTTTTTTCTGCTCATATAATCATAGTATAAAGCGATATTATATTTAGTGGTAGTAATTTGTTATATAGACAACATTTAAATGTATTTTATATTTATACCTATTACAACGCTTAGTCTTAACTTCCTTCTATTATATATATATATTATATGGGTATATTAACTCATCATGTAATTTGAAATTTATCTGTTATTTTATATATTTTTTTCTCTTGCTACTATTTTTACTATATATTCGCTCTTATGAACCCTTTGACTTTGAATGGACAGAATTCACATTGAAGGAGCCATGAAGAAGAGATTAGGAACATGACACGTAAATCACCTTAGTTTCGCGATGATAAAATAAGATCAAGATACCCTTCTCCCTATGAAGACTAATTTAATTTCTGTGATAATAGGGTCATGCCGAGTTTAATGACTGGAAATAGAAAGAAGTTGTGATAAGTGGGGTGTTATTGAGTCGCACATCTTCGTGTGTTTTATCTGTGAGAGGGACTCTCATTAAGAGGATTCTCGTCTGAGCCCTTTGCGCCGTCTACTGCAGTGAAGTGGCGACGTATTTTTCTTTTTCGCCAAGGAAGGAACCGCGATAGGGATGTTATAGTTAATATAGCTTACTGGCTCTTCCGTTCTTACTCATTTACTATGAAGCTAGGGTGTTGTAGCTGGTTTTATGGATTAGATTTAGGTTTAAAAGATAAACAATATAAAAAAATAAATATAGTCAAAAGTTATAACAAAACCTTGTCTAACCAAAATTATGATCAAATTAAAGAACACATATTATTTCATAATTCGAAATACAAATAATTTATCTGTGTTGAATGCTGTTTATTGTGAGCCTTGTTGGCTGTTTAATAAATGCCCTGAATCAAGAAGTTGGCGTATTCAAAGTTAAAAATTCCATAGGATTATCCTATAAAAAAAACAATAAAAAACGATGGCAAAGTAATTTGAGAAGCAGATATGGACACTGTACAGGATAGTACGATTCACATGTAGGTTAATCAGATAAATGTAAAAATAATATTAAAATTTAAATAGATAAGAGATTATTCAATATATTATGATTATATAACAAGTTAGATTTATGTGTATAAATTTTAAAAAAGAAAGAAAAAACTGCTGGGTTTTTTTTGTAGTTCTCACATGCATTATGTTTATATATTTGAATACCCATCAGTACTGGAATTTTATGAGTCACAAGAACGGATACACACATTGTTGTTAGGATTACATTTTAGTGCTATAAAAGGTCAAATATCACGTTAACATTATTGGAGAAACAGGCTTTTGTCCATTTTGCATCTGGCGTGGGGATAGTGATAACTTAAATGTGGCAAACATGGGATTAATAGGGTATAAGTCCAACATAGTTAAGAACACTAGATAAGGTAAATCACCACGAGATCGACTACAGAGAAGGAAAGGAAGCACTACAGCACAAAACCACGTACAACTTTACAACATACATACAATTACATATATAAATAAAGGTATATGTAATTAATATTAATTACTTTAATTACTATAATTACTATAATTCTTTACTTTTTATATATATTCTTATATAATTAGTATTTTCCTAAGGTAGTACTAATTTTCTTCTAATATAATTATGTATATATTATTATTCTATATATAAGTATATAGCTATAAGCCAAGTAATTATAGGAATAACTATTACTTTAATTATATATATAATTTAATGGCATCTAACTCTATTAACTAAAATCAATTCTGACAGTAAATAGCACAAAGCAAATCGTTTCTATAATAGCATAAAGCAAAAAAAATAAGAATAAAGAAAATAAAATACAACAAAAATTAACTAATAATTAAATGCTATTTAATAGATGAAGTTGTCATACTTACTAATCGATATACGTCAATATTCTATATAAAATACTTGTTTCTGTTGAAATTAATAATAACTATAAATTATCCTAATCCCTAAACAAAGATATTACTTCTTATACATTCTTGAGATACTTGGAACAGAGTTCTAATACATTGATACATATATTTTTATTATCTGCATATTGGCTGTGTCGACCAATATTTGACTCTGTCGTACCACCTTTGGGCTTTAAGTCCCTTTATATTGTACTAACTCTTTATAGATGGACTATAGTTGTAATCTTGTATGATCGGGGTTATAAATAACTTCCGCTACTTTCATTAGTTTCGGGTGAATGCATTCTAATAAGTAATTTTGTATTGTAATCATAAAGATGGGTTTAAAGAACAATATTACGTACGATTTTTATTAATGCCTACTATTATATGGTAATATTAATATAATCCGCAGGTTGTTATCAGATTAATTTGATATTAATATAATGCGATATACTATTTTTTGCTATTATTATTAAAATAATTTAACTCTGACTGGTGGTGTTGAATTATTGATTCAGGTGTGAATAGCAAATAGCAGTCATATAGAGCCGTCACAATGATATATATCATATATATATTTAATCTCATTATATATATAATATAATTATAAAACACTCGTAAGGAAATTCTTCTTAAATATATCCTACTAAAATATCATTAAGCTTTATATTATATAATTATTTAATTTAAATTATTATATCATATATAATAATACTTATTACTATTATATTATTATATATATCAATATATATCAATTTTTATGAATCTATTTAAATTTTCTAATATAAATATATATATTTATTAATTTAAATCTTAAATAAAAAATATAATAAATAAAAAAATTTTTTTTTTTTATTTTTTGAATATAATGTAATTAAAGGATGTTTTAGTATTTCGTATGAGATGAAACATCTTCTTTTACGATAGTGTAGATACTGAGATGAATGAAGAAATTAAAACATTCAGAGAATTGTTTTCAATTTCCTTAGTAATGTCAATTATGTGGGTCTTTTATGATGTCTATTTTTTACACGAAAATAAGTATATATCTAAAAAGAGTTATAAATTTGAAAATGTAAATAAGATTAAGGTGATGAAGCAAGCAACAGAAGAGGGCTAATTTAAAGAGTAATATGTAGTGAGGGCTTAATCTTTGTTCAGTTGTAAACATGGAAAAAATTTGTAATAATTAATTGAAATCATAAGAAAAGAAATTAGTTACAAAGAAACACTACATATAGGTAAATTTAATGGAAAAATCTTGTAGATATTTATAAGGGAAATTTGTAAAAAGTGAAAAAAGTGTGGATAAAAGTGATTTTAATGTTGTATCTGAGTCAATGTTCATGCTTAATCGACTGTCGATTGGAAGGGAAGTTCGCAAGGAGGTGATCGTTAGTTGGGTAAGTAACTGTTTCGGTCAAACCTCTCCTTGCTAGGGGTAGCGATTTGGATAAGGTGCTTTATGATACTTATATCATACATGTTTACCTCGACTAGTAGTAAGGTGTTGTGGTGGTGGTGGATTTCGAAACTGGTGTGTGTAACTGAAGTTGGTTGGTGGGACGCTAAGCTAAGAGTCTCATCATCACTCTTTTCTATAACCTCTCTAGCTTCACCTTTCTTTCTCTTGTGCGTGGTATGCCTGCTACATACGTACTGCGTTGGAGCATGTAAATCTCTTGTTAAGTGGGGTGACAAACATAAATCATGTATTTACAGAAAAAAGGAATGCTACATGTCAACAACAATAAAAAATTAGAATCAAACATCATGCTGGTACTCTATCAACGCGTGGGATCACAAGGGGGAAGGGTCCATTTCTACGTTTTATAATTAAGATCATTTTTAATCGAGCGCTTAAAATGCGGGTGTTTAAAGACGCTCCCTCTTATTCAACGCTTTCAAGTCCTAATCGCGCATTTTAGTGTGGCATGTTTTTTCTATGTTTTTTTTGATGTAGTTTATTTAAAATTAATTATTTTTTAATCTCACTATATCTAAAGCCGCTATCTTCTCTGAACGTCTCGTATCATGTTGATAAAATGATACTTTTAATGACTATTTATAATAGTTTTTTCTCTCGATAGCACGATACTTATACAATTGATAAGAGTCCTCCTTTTAATCCTAAAATAAACTTTATATTAGGTAACTTACGTATTATAATATTATAATCAAGAGTCACTCTTAACTATGTATGGATCCAAACCAAGTTGTTGGGGTTAAAGTTTATATAAAGACCTTTATAAAACTCATATATCATTAATTTCATATTTCACTGTCTCTATTTTAATTATATAACTAAAAGTTGTCCACCAGTGCATGTCCCCTCTGAGACAGCCGTCGTCCCTCAAGCTTCATTTGTAACATTCTTTCCTCATTTGTCTTGTCTTTTTAAGTCTTAAAAAGTGCAGAAATTTAGTCGCTCCTCTTCTCTTGGGAATGTCTCGGGTCTCGATAAGACCAAGACCACCTTTTATGCAGCAGTTTATCAAGTTTTCCTTATTTTCCTCTTAATAGTATCTTAAATTTAATAATATAATACTGAAAAACAAGATCTATATATATATATGTAATTTCTTTCTTTCTATCTCTTTATTATTCTTCTCTATTCTCACTCCCCCATTCCTGCTATAGTTAGAACAATATAATTTAACTTTTTTCTCTCTTTTCCCCAAAACACATTTTTACATTTGAACTGGTGTTCTTAATATCTCCCACTCTTATTAAAGGGCTTTTACATTTTTTATTGTCTTCCTTAAATCTCGCATTCTTTCATCCTTCCTGACATTGAATTTAACGCACTACCCCTCGGACATTATTATTATAAATGTTCATGCAACCTCCATTTGCGGCTTTGGCGACAATCATATAAGGGTCTCATAATTTATAATAATTACAACTTTCTTTTATGGTCTTCTTCTTATGAATTTAAAAGATTGTAGCTTATACAAGAGTGACCCTAATAGTCCAGTACCTTTAGGACACTGTATTACTTCACATTCCTAGTTTCTGGTACAAAAAAGTAAATCTTTGAATAAATATTATTATCTCCCAGTAATTCTGTGAAAAGCTTATTAAAACCGCCTATATATATTATATTATATATGATTTATATATAATTAATATTTATATATATACTATTATTATTAATATATCTATTATTTATTCTATTATATACTTATATATATATTATATAATATATTTAATTATATATCTAATATTCTATATTTAATATTATATATATATCATAATACTATATATATATATATATTATATATTATTATTATACTATATATATATATACTATATATATATATATATATATATATTATCTCTATATATTAAATATAATATATATTTATTATTATAAATATAATTATTATCTAAATTATGTTATATTATAATTAAGAATTTTTTCAAATACCAAACGTGATAGTTTAATTATCAAATACACCAACACCAGAGGCGCTAATTGTTTAAAATGATCTTATTTTGTAACCAATTCAAAATACATTTTACTTACAATATAGCATTTTTTAATTAAGTATAATGTGCCAAATTTTCTAAAAATCCTTCAATTCGCCGGGCAATATCAAGAATTAAAAGAGTTTAAAATCATTAAGAGTTTGAAACACTCACTAACACACCATCTTACAAATGTTGAAACCAACATTAACTGGTCAACCGGGGTCTACCCTCTCCTGTGTCTCGCTGAGCCGATCTTTCTCCCCGTTAACTTTGAGAAATACCATCCAGATTTCTAGTTTAAAGGTTTGACAAATGGAGAGATCCGATATGGCATTTTTATTTTCATTTATTATTATTATTATTGACGTACTGTCCATAAGAGAGACTCTTTGATTAGTTTGAAAACATATAATGACTTTTCTTTTTTTCCAATTGCGGAAAATTCTCTTTGTAAAGACATCGCCGGCCATGCAGACTAATAATCCCCTGAGTTTCGGGGACCAGCGACGGTCCTACTTATGGCATCTCGTCAATGTAGGTTCCCCATCCCCTCAGCCAGGTGGGGCAAATACCTATTCCTCTCACAAACCGCCCCGCATTTCACCTCCTATAGGTCGCCACCTTTCTTCTCGATCTGCAAACGTCTACCTCTTCCTCCGTCTCCAGGCATCTTCCATCTCTCATTTTGATCTCCTAACTCACATCTCTTCTTTTCTATCATTGTGGTTTCCAGGCAGTCGATTCCTCACGTCTACGATCTTCTACAACTCATATTTACCTTTCTCTCGCTTTTTACCAATCCTTAATCTCCTATTTCCATACTCTGGATTTTCTTTCCGGGTCGTTCGTTAATGGCCAAACCATTCTCAAAGTAAACTTTTACTTCTGTTCAATTCTGTATCCTACTTTTATTTGTGTACGAACTGCACCAGATCTACACATATCCAATTTGCCGTTTCATTCCTCTTTTTTTTAGTTTCAATATACCTACTACACAACCTACTCAACTTAATTAATCCTTGATGAGATTGTCCCTGCCGGGGGCGGGTCCTGTTTCTCATTAAGAATTTTGATCTACTGCCAGCCAATTCGGCTTAGGGTTGGCCGACGCACCAAGTTGCTTGCGTTGTTTCGGTGTCGGGTGATTGGATTCATGTGTTACTCGGTAGCGGGTGTCCTCCTATAGTGTGTAGCCCAATTTCATTTTTCAAACTCACCATGACACGGTGACTATGTCAATTTTTTAAATATATTACGAGAGTGTGGCGCGACGGTTGATGCGATCGGTTGCGGACTTTGAAACAATACTAAGGTTGCGTGTGCGGTGGACAAAATTAACTTTGTAAGCCCCTTATGCTGGCAGTCCAAGATCCATTATTGGTGCTTGCTTTCGGACATTCCACAACCAACCGGATATTTATTGTTTCACGCGGATCTCTACTCTACCTTCGTTTATCCTACTCATGAATACATAACTATTACTCCTGTATTACTCTCATTCCAAATCACTTTCCTACACTGCTACTACAATGTTGGGAGTCCGTGACGAATCCTCTAACCCTTTTTATCTCAACAATTATCTAAGCTAAATATAAAACGCTCCCTAGGACAACTTCATGGATATTGTAGAGTCGGATTTTTTTCGCAAATCTTGTGACTGTGACAATTCCAGACTATTCCGACTAATTACTTAGTTTGGGCGCAAATCAGTAAAACATGGTACAGGAACTTTCTCACATTAGCTCTCAAAACTTACTTCTCAGAGTTTTTCTTATTCATAATTACCACTTTCAGACCCCCTCCTTTATATTCCCACACCTTGCCTTAGATCTCTCTACTTAAACCTCAATCTCTCTCTAACTCTCCAAATTCGATGACTCAACTCATATCATAAGAGCAAATATCCAACACTTAGCCCAAATTACACACTTTAGCTAGGGCTACTCTTCCTTCCTATCTCTTATATCCACTCTCCAAATCCATTTTCTAACTCATCCCTTTGCGTTTTTCTCCTTACTTCTTTCATATCTTGAATCCTTATATTAACATAGTAAGCTTCACATTAGAGAGAGAGGAGAGAGCAGAGAGAGAGAGAAGAGAGAGAGAGAGAGAAGAGGAGAGAGAGAGAGAGGAGAGAGAGAGAGAGAGAGCGAGAGAGAGAATGTAGAGAAAAAGTTGTAGTTCAAGATGGAATAAATCTAGGTTCTCATTCCTCTCCACGGTCTATTTAAACGTATCTAACCTCACTCCTTTTCGATTCAGTTATTCTTACCACCTCAGTTGGTTTGCATTCGCTACAGCTGGGCGATGTTCGTCACTTATGCCGTCATAACTCATGGAATGTTTTTGATTCTTATCGAAGCATATCCAACCTTTTTGAGGAATTAACAACCATGACATTTCACTTAAACTGCCTATAGTACTGCGCTTACTATCACTCTCTATACATACTGCTCTCTTGTTTGCAATTACATAAAAGCCTTGAGTGCAGTCTTTTATGCGATATTCTGGGCTTATTTTTTTTATCGGTACTTTAGTCTTAAATAATTACTCTAATTATAATACTTACATTCTTATTACATATAATTAATTACTTACTTCCAATCCTACTTCATCCATTTTTAACTTCATCAACATCATATTTCTCTCATTATGGTTTTGGAATTTCAATTTTGGTCAATATTTATTTTCATGTGATCATGAACTAGTTTAGCATATCAATCATTCTTCTTATAATTTATTTATTTATCTTATAATTATTTCTGACAATCGTAATTGTATTAATCACAATAAAATTAAAATAAAATAATAAATTACCCCTCTAAAGGTCGGCTTGCGCTAATTCCATTACTTCACTGTTTCTCTGAGGAACTGTTATACTAGGTAGGCCAACTCTGGCCCCAGCTTTGTCTTGCCTAATACCTTCCTTTCTTCAGCGACCGAATCACACCGTAGGTGACCATCGAGAGCGTGATGCGCAAAAGAAGAGAGATATAGCTCTACATCGGCAGCCGAATTGTCCGCTACTGCCACTCAGCGTGTACGGGCGTTTCGTGGGTTTAGGAAAGAAACCACCACTTGAGGGGTAATTCTTTATCTCAATTAATATTTTTCTTACTAGTAGTTTTTAATTCCTCCCGGGGTTAAAAACTAAATAAAGTATCATATATTCATAATATTTATTATATGGAGGTGTCTGGGTACACTTATGACGGTAAATACACTTATACTAGTATATATAGCTAACTAATATTAGTATATTCTTATTTTATCCAATATATTCTTACTACTTTACTTCCTTGGATTGTTGACTGTTGCATAACTTATAAAACTCTATTCACTCAATAATTATATCATAATTATACCTATTCATATCACATCATATGATATAGATACGATTTTCATTCTAGCGTTTTATGTATGGATTGCAACGAGGCGTAATAATACGATGAATGGTAGCTCTATGCAAGGTGTTTTAGTGATATATTGTGTTGTGGTAGGGCTTTCCTGTCGAGAGTCGACTCAAGTATGTTTATACGACTTAGGTGGAACATGGGTCAAGAAAACGAATCGAATGATTTTGTTCCTTATTCTTAATACGGAGTGAAGGGATAGATGTTTATGTTTCTTTCTTGCTTTACTCAATATTGTTTTACTATTGAATGGAGGGTTCTATGAAAGAATTGCAGGTGGGGGAATGCCATGTTAGAATTATGGATGACGATGGGACGCGAGGTGGAAGTGGGACACTACTATTCTATGCCGGATTATGATTAGGTCTATTCCCCGCGAAGTCTGGTAGAGTGTTGAGAGAGGTAGAACAAAGAGGTTTCGGGTAAGCCAGGTGTGAAAGGGAGGGGTTTTGCAAAGTAAAGGTTGATATAAGAGTAAGGTTTTGGTGTTTGTGAGCTGGGATACGTTCCTTCGGTGTGAGGTTAAGTTTAGATGTGTGGGGAGCAAGCTGAAAAAGTTGTCTTGAAGTTTTCAATATTTAGGATAAAATGTTGGATAATAAGGAAAGGAAACTTAAAGGAGTATGCAAGTGTGTAAGAACAAGTTTTGAACATATAGTCGAAATTAGGACGGTGGCCTTGAAGCAATAAAAATCTCTTGTGGATTGTAAAGCGAACATGGCCTTTTTTTTGAGTGCGCTTAGGGCTTTTACATGAGGGTGTTGTTTAACTGTATTATGCTCATCGTCGTGACTCTGGGTCTGGAAAAAGAGGTAAGATTATACGGACACTGTCGGCAACCAACATAATTATGCATTTCAAAAATTATTGATGGCGGACAATCTTAAGGGTTGTTAGGTGTGAGAGAATTTGATAAATGAGGATGAACGCATTGGAGTTGTGCATGTGTCCGCAGTATGTCATTCGGCACGCTCAACAAGGTTTAACGGGAACTTGGTTAAAGTGCACTTAGGGAGATGGATTGGATCAACGGGACAGATTGGATGATCACTTTTTGGTTAGTGTAGCGGAAATAATTAGTGGTTCTGCAGTGTGTCTGGTACTCAATCGACCTGGCTGGACCCAGATCCAAGACAAGTGTAAGTGGTTATTTTGGAAGTAACTTATAATCTTTGAGAAGAGCTTTTTCAATTTATACAGTTTGGCGAGACGAAAGGTACTAATATTGCGTTCAGTTTTGAATGGCTGGGGGTTCTGTGATGAGGAGAATTGGTTGTGGCCCATCTGGGCTGAGGGATGACCTATCTTGAGAGATGCCATCTAGTTTGGGATTCGCTCGCGGATCTCGTAAGCCTAGGTGGATTATGAGTTGAATGCGGCGAGTTTCAAGATTTTTCGCAATTGAGAATGTATAAATTCTATTATTTAACTCTTGAAACATTAATTGGGAGCGAGTAGTTCTAAGTAATAATCAATAATAATAATTAAATGTGCCATGATCGATTCTCTTCATTTTTCAGAATTGAGGCGTCTGCTGATGATTCTCAAGTTACGGGTGAGGATGTAGATGCACAGGAAGGTAAGGTG
Source organism: Trachelipus rathkii (assembly GCA_015478945.1). NCBI lineage: Eukaryota > Metazoa > Arthropoda > Malacostraca > Isopoda > Trachelipodidae > Trachelipus > Trachelipus rathkii. The sequence continues at coordinate 57,510 of JABUQX010030440.1, forward strand.
ACCCCTTGGGTTGTTTTTCGCAGTATTTTTTTTTTCCAACATTTGTTATGTGTGGTGTGAGTGTTTTTCAACTCTTTGATTTTCTACTTTGTTGAATTTTTGTATATTGCGCGCGATGAGATTGATTAAAAAATTATGCTCATATACTTACTTGAGAATGCTATATTGTGTTAATATGGTTTATTTTTGAGATGATAGTTTTTTTTGATCATTACTATTGCGCGGTACCGTGTGTTTTGTGTAATTTTGAGGCTAACATTCTATTTGCTCATCTAAAGAATTTCTTTATATTATTTATAAACGTAAATCTTATATATAATTATATATAATTTATTATATATATTATTTCTATACTTATTATATATAATATATATCTATATATATATATATATATTATAGTATATATATACTATTATTATTAATATCTATATAATATTATATTATATATATTATATTATATATATCTATAATCTATTAATATATTATTATATATTATATATTACTAATAATATATTTATTTATATTTATTATAATATATATATATATATAATTATAATTATATATTATTCTCTTCTAATATATATATAACTATATATATATATATATCATATATATATATATGATGCTGTTTTAATATAAGCTTTAAAGTTTACTGCAGATTATAAACTATGTTTTATCGTTTTATTATTCTTTGCTCTCGTCTTTTCACTATTAATGATGATGTTATTATGATTTACTACGGACATGGGTGTTTTTACGCTGTAAATTGTTTTCTAATTTCTAGATAGGAAGAAATGTAATATATATATTATTGCCCTTGGGCCCCTCTTATTTACTTCCTGAAAAGGTTGACAGTTATTATATATTTAAGGGGTAGTGCTTTAATTAATGTTGAGGATGAGAGCGAGATTTTAAGAAATAAAATATGTAAAGCTAATAATTTTTATTATTAAACCTTATATGTAAAAATGTTTTTTATTGGAAGTTAATTATTTGTCTTATTGCGAGGTGATTTTTAAATATAAGTATAACTTACTTAATAATTTTTTTTCATTTTTACTGCTTTATTAAATTTATTAGTATAACAAGCGAAATATTTCCTAAATGTCGAAGCAGCGTTTATTATTGTGGTTCTTCTCGATACCAACATTTCCCAAACATACTTTTTAAAAATTCCTTCAGAATCCTTCTTGCATTTGAGACACTTGTTAGTGCATGCCTGTTGACACTTTTATTTTTATATTTAATTAAACAATAAATGATAGTAGTTTTAATGTTCTTTATAATTACACATTTGGTTGACACATTTATTAAGGCCTTTTTTATACGAGCGTCTAAGAAATTAAACGTTAAGGCCTCTCTTGTATCCTCGCTAACACCACTTGAATAGGCTAACGAAGAGTATATCAGTCCATCTAGAACGTTTGAAGCGCTTGTATAGATGTAACAAAGTATTACTCCTTTACCTATTCAATTGGCGTTAGTGAAGCGTAAGAAAGGTGACTTTAACACCGATTTTTAAGCGCTCGAATATATATAAGCTGGCACCACCAATGAGATATACTAATAGAGGGGGGCTATTATAATAATAAGTCAAAATAGGTAAATGAGATATGATAAGATAGACGGAACGCATAGTGATATAGTGTATTTAAGTAGATATGTGAACACAATATGATGCGGACTACTTCTTCGTGTGAGACCGGCAGAATAGTATCGAAAAGAAAAGAGAGCATAAAGTGATATTGCTATAGATTCAAGACAAATAGAAATTGGAAGATTATGATACACATGCCTCTTTCGCATAAACCCTTGGGAAAAAATATTAAGAAGATATTTTAATGCTAAAAAAGTTACTGTATCCGCTTCGTATGTCCGAAAATTTTTTAAACACAAGTTTAGTTAAAATGGCATAAGACGAAAACATTGTGTAGGCTCAAATTTCACATTTATTATTAGTTCAAGTAACTCTCAGTCATTTCACTTAGTGAGGGATTAACCAAATATTGGAAAAGAAAATAGCTAAAAACGAAAAAATGATAAGCAAATAAGATCAGTTAAATGGACCTAGCGATATTAATAAATTTGATCTGATACAGTGAATGTTTCTATCATTTATATTAGGCTGGTAAGTCTATTTGTTCCATATCGATTAAACTGCATCAATAATTATTGAATCAATTATTGTAATAAAATAGACCAGTTTTTATTTTCTTTTCATATTTTGTTTCATATTCCCAAACACTATTGTGTGGTACATATAGTGCTATTTGAGTCGCTTTTTTTATAATGTTTTGTAAAACAAGGATTCCTTTATAGGTTTAAATTTAATTCCCAAGTTTCTTGAGACGAATCCTTTTTTTATCAAGTACTTTGTAGCACAAATGCAGAGAGAAGAGATACAGAGATTAAATGATAGCTTTTTAATACTATCGACATGTGTATATTTGAGCTTGTCAGGTATGCGGTATCCTTTACGTGATTCATATATCGCGCTAGTCCTTAATGAGAACTAATCTGAAGCGTTAATTTTAGTATGCAGGTACGGTTATTCAAAAATTCGTATTTTCTAGGGGGGATGACGTAAAACGACACAGCAACAAGCACATATAAAAATGTAAATCGTCGAGGTGAAATCTAATAATCGACGATATCAGTCGTGATATTTTTTAGTAAAATATCCTTTAATAGTTATTGCCTCTCATGACCTATCGGGTAGTAAAGAATCATGGCGAAGTAATGTATCGGATCACTTAAAAAGGACAATTATCTTGTTATGGAAACCCCATAACCATCGTCTATACTCTATAATACCATAGTTGCGCACACTACCGGTGGATAATAATAGTAGAATACATCACGTAAGCGTATAATGAGATATACCTAGACCCAGATACGTACACGCCAAACCGAGACACTAAAACGTGATACGGTTCACCATACTAATGTAGGGTAAAAGCCTCTCCCACAGTATAAGAATCATAAATATAAATATGTTAATAATGAGTGACCTAGTATAATATACCACCCAAAAAAGAGGATAATATAGTACTGAAATAAGGAAAGTTAGTACCATATATATGCTCAGGTAATAAACAAAAAAGAATTAAAATATAGAATTATTAAATATAAGTTTGAAGAATATAATAAATAGATAATATATAATATCATAAATGGCCAGTGCGTCCCGAAAAGTACACACATGTATCTAAAAAACTGAGATAGTTTAATGGAGCATGAATAAGCAGCTATGATTGCAGTCTGCCGTCGCCTCTTTCCATCAGGCCCTCTGAGTTTAAAGTTAGTTATTCTTACATGTAAGATCATGAAATTGATTTCAGAAAGAATCCAATAGCGGCTGCAGTCGGAAGTAACAATCTTGCAGCACTTGAAACATGTACCACCTCGTCCTCCTCCTCTCCTGCTGAGTGCAAGACAGAGAGGAGAAAAAAAGAAGAATTTACTTTGTTTTATTTGTTTCTCAATGAAAACATTTCTATATTCACTCTTGTTCGGGTAGATACATAAGGATTAACATAATAGATACTATACTTAACTCGATTTTGGTAGTACAATTACATCAATACGCGTATATATGAGTGTGGGTAGATAACTTGGAAACTAATATAAACACAAGATGTCATATTGATATGAAACGAGCATCAGATAGCTAACCTAAAAATAAGATAAGCTTATACGTATAATAAAAAACTAGGTAACCTATAAGCTAATAAGACATAGATGAGAAGGATAGTATAGTTAATAATATATAGTAGATAATAGATATAGTTACACTAATCACCATACACACATCAACACCCCGCCATAGAACAATAACAATAATACACTACTACTACCACACAATCAACTACATAACTCATACACACCTACACACATACTAACATACACACCTATAACTACTTATTTCTTCTTATACTATCACACACACATACAATCACATACACTCAACACTAATACAATACTATCAACTATATATACTACACACTCACACACACACACACACACACACACACACACACCACACGACACACAACACAGCACACACACAACACAACACAACACCACACCACTAACACTATATCTAAATCCATCAATCACTATCGAATCAATAAGAACTAATCCTAGACTTAATACACTAAACACTACATACACATATCATCGCATCATACACCTATACATATACACACACACAATACTAACACTAGTCAAATACACGCAAATACTCATACACATCATACATACACACACACACTATCACTAATTCACGTCTAAGTTATTGAAGTTAGTACTAACAGACAACAGCAGCTACACTATGGTCCAAGGCTCCTAGAGCTATATTCTCAACTACGACGTTAGGTACAATTGGTTAATACCACCAACCAACTCCTTTATCACCTCATCTTCGAACAACTTACATATAGCTAGCCATTTTCCACTACAATCTGCATCAACACCAATTAGTCTCAGTCTTTGCGACTTTAAGTTACGTCTCCTATCAACTCACACACTCCATACCATTCATACACTAAATCCCCTGCGCTACACACATCTAACTCAACTTGGCTACTAAAACAAATAATCTTATACCCTCGAACCCACGACCTGTCTCTTAGACACCTCCTCATGACCTTTTCTCAACACTTACTCTACCATTCCTACTAACATACTAACTCTTACCAGTCTTAACACAAAAACACACTTGACCATGTCCAATTCGAAACTTTGCACACACACACACACTACACTTACTACCTATATTTACACATATCCATTAACATAACTACTATCTTATTCAATCCATACGTACCCCTCTCATACTTGCTATTCATTTACTATTCGCCATAAAATGTTCGCAATGATTCAAAATAGTTAATGTGAGTTCTATATTTAAATTTAGCTTACCGTAGCATTGATATTTTAGATTACAAGTTAGTGTGTCAGTCTATTCGGGACTCCTATCCATACGATATATTATAGTATTATATAGTTATTGATATAGAATAATGAGATAATATATAGATTTTTATGAAAGATATAGATAGATTATAAATTAAATTAGAAGAATTTTTATGATGACCACCGCCATTCTGGTATATTATAATAAGCCTCTGGCCTTTCCTTAGAATAAGTGATATATATATGAAGTAAACAAGTAAATAAAAATAGGGTATAAAAATAGAAAATATAACGCAATAATATATATAGTTGACTATATATTGTAAAGAATTTAACGAGAAAGTGCAGAATAGGTAATGAAAGAAAAATAGCAACAAAATAAAAGTTGTAAGAGAATGAAATATTTGACGAAGAAAGGAAATAAGAGAACTATCATATATTAAAGATGGAAAATCTAAAATCAATTTATAAAGAAATTTCCTAATATTACCATTAAGAATAAATTAGAATAGTAAAATGTTTTAACTAAAAGAATAATGAATACCAAAATTACATACAAAACTACTAATGTATCATGTACCTGTAGATATTAAATCTAAAGATACCATATCATATACTGTTTAAATAATATCTAATTTGAAAGATTAAGATATGAAGCAAAAATAATATATGATTCTATTATGTAACATTAGGACTAGAAGAAGACTGAAATGCTGGATAATTACTTAACTGTGGCTCTGGTGAAAGATAATCGCAATACATGTACTTGAAACTGACAAATATCACGGAACAATCTGCTGAAAGTCAGATCACAAAATATACAATATAATATACAATATAATACACAAAAGAATGAAAAATAATTTATATAACTTTAAAAAAATGATTAAAATTATATAAATGTAAAAAATAAAACAGAAACTTCTCGGATCGCAGACATTATCTCATATAAGAAAGTTGAATATATGAGAAAAGAATATACGTTGTGTTTATTAGCGCTACGGTACTATAAATCACTAATCATTGTGAAAACCATGTAGAAAGAAACAATTATTGCTGCCTTTTCTTAATAAAGATACCTGAGTAATAGAAGAATAGTATAACAGATGTTAAACAGGCTTAAAGGCTATAAATAGTGAGGTTCGATATAATTTTTCGTATACTATCGAAGAGAGTTGAGAAATATAAGTCTGAGTATTAGCAAGATAAGATTAAGTATATTCAGAGATTCTCGCTTAGGGTTTCGGGAGTTCCATGGAGACATATTATATACACATAACCAACCGTCTGTCTTTATACGCCAGACGTCTTCGTATTTGTCAACAAACGTAGGGAGCAGAAAGTACACTTTTATTTATGTTATGTTTTTTTTGAACGCATGCAAATCATATGCGATTATTAACGATGCTAATTCGATTGGAATTTTATTTATTTGGTAAGTAATGTTTCTTAAAGGCTAAAGTCCTCATGTATTACTTAATACATTCCTCATTATTATTTAAAGTATTAGCAAAATAAGGGAAATTAATAAGTCTTGACTTTTTTATTAAAAAATATTTAATAATTAAAGAGTATAATGTGTATGATTGTCTGAATGTGAGAGTTTCTACTTCCGAAAGTTAATGTGCTGACGAGGTGGAGTACAGCAAGAATTAACAGAAAGAGAGACAGACAAAAAGAATTAAATCATATTTATATAGGTAAAAAATTAATGAAAATAAAGATGTAACCAATATTTGAGATACAGACTGTGGTGTAGGAATTTCGCATCTTACTCAGAATGATATGAAACATAACTAGAATAAGACATATAAAAAGTATAAAATCCTAGGAGATTAAATAATATATGTGGTAGGTCTTAACGCATGTAAATTGCTAATACAGCCATATATTATACAAAGAGGGTAGAGAGTCTAATTTCTAGCGTCATATATAACTCTGAAGATGAATACGAAAGCAGAAGTTTTTTACTTGAATAATCAGAGCAATTTTTGTAGCTAATAATGATGTGATTTTCAGACAGAGCATTTCTTATCTGATGTGATGAGCGAAGCGCTACATCAGTAAACAAGCGATTCTCTCCGAATCTAGCAATATAAGTCTATCAATAATTCGAGAGAACGCCAAAAAATACTGTAGAGACATATATCTGATAGATAAGCTAGAAGATCTAAACCAGGAATCTGAGTATGAAGTGAACATGTTTTATTCTAGCTGAAGCCATATGTGACACTGAATTATATAGTATGAATTACAAAATGTTACTCAGGAATGATTTATAACTGAATACCTCTAACTTCATAAACCCTGTCTTCGTTCGATATGCCATATTCGAAAAACTTGTTTACAAAAGTGAGACAAGTACGGGATAGATAGACGAAATTAAAGCAGTATCTGCACTGATATATGATGTTGAGCTACATATTGTATAATCTGGAATATGTTAAAAAAAAAGTTCTTAGTATCTCACCGTACTTCCTAATTTTGTGTGATAATGTCAATATCTTAATAATGTCAGTAAATATGAGTTTATAGTTTTAATAATAGTTATAATGATAGTAAAGGCAGGTTGCAAGCTCAGAAACACAACAGTTATTTAGTAAGAATCCAACTGTGGATACTAACTCACCCATGTCTTCCCCCCGCTATTCTAATAATGTTATAATAAGCTACAGATAAAGGCCTATAGCAATAACTAATAATAACATTATAATATGAGGACTGTATTAGATAAAGGATATATAATAAATAAGTCTTATTATATACCTTTTTTAAGTTAAGCATAAATATTTGATGACTGACGTAAATGTTATTGTACCATATCAAATTATAGCATGATGTTAAGATACTTAGCATAATAATATAATACTGACTCTAGACAACAAGTAGTATGTGATGAAGATAGAAGAAGCAATGTGGATTGAGATCTTCAAATTGACATTATAATGTCCAGAAAAAAATGTTAGAAGTAATGAAGTACTAAGAGTTTCAATTATCTGTAACGTACAAAAGTTTTTTTTAGATAGTGATTTTCAAAGATGAATGATTTAGTTATTTTATATCTCAAATTCTACGGCGTAATATGAAGTAATTTTAAAGCAAATAGTATTACTGTGAGAATTATTTGATATATATTACACTCAAATTTGAATGTTTTATATCATATTTTATATAGTATAACATTTATTAACTATAATTATTAGCTATAAATTAATTTACGAATAGCACTAAGATAATGGTAAGAGATGAATGCATAGAGTCCATCAATTACTATATTATATAATAAGTAATATTTATAATAGATAATAATAGATGAAAAAGTATATATAAAGATATATTATAGATAGTTAATATATATATATAGATATTACCAAATATATATATATTCAATATATATAAGATATAATATATATATATATTATTAATATATAATTATTGAGAATATAGTATATATTAATATATAGATATGAATATAATATTATATATCATATATATAATAATGAATATATATATACCTTATAGATCTAATATGTACTTATGTAAGTAGCTTGATTAGAGGATGGGCACCTTACTCCTTAGTGATATTCTACTAA
>JABUQX010030441.1:0-32500 GCA_015478945.1 Trachelipus rathkii
TATATATACTATAATAACGGGTCAGCCTCCGAAATATTCCTACTAATTGTTTGGACATAATGTCAAATATAATGAAAATGATATTCTTATTATTATTATTATTATTATTATTATTATTATTATTTTATTATTATTATTATTATTATTATTTTATTTATTATTATTATTCTTATTATCTATTAAATGTATTATTATTATTATTATTAATAAATAATAATAATAATAATATAATAATATAATAATAATAATAATAATAATAATATATATAATAATAATAATAATAATAATAATAATAATAATAATATATATAATAATAATAATAATAATAATAATAATAATAATAATAATATTATTATTATTATAATTATTATTATTATTATTATTATTATTATTATTATTATTATTATTATTAATATTATTATGATTATATTTTCTTAATATAATAATACTTAATAATATTCTTGAGAATATTATTTTTGTTTTATTATTATTATTATTATTATATTATTATATTATTATTATTATATTATTATTCATTATTAATTGTCATAATTAAGGGAGACTTATCCTGCAAAATCCATTTCTTGCGAACCGATAAAGAAAATGTTTTTTGATGAACAACTAATTTATCTTTTAATTTTTTTGGGAAAAAAGAAAAAAAAAATGTTCGTTTTTTTTTTGAGGGGGGAGGGGAAAATTTTTTTTTTTCGGGGTTTTCACAAAATGGCAATAAAATCTTTAATATTTAAGATATTTCAATGGTTTTGTAATAAAATACTCCTATTTTGTGTAGTAACAAATTTCATTTAGACATTCTTATTTCAAATTTTATTTTTAAAAAGTTTTTTTGGACAATCTCTGAAAGTACTTTCAAAATTTTGAAGTAAAAGCAATCAATCACGTTATTTGTGACACCACCTTACATTCAAACTAAAGCATTTAAAATAAACGTCAGTCTGTTAAGGATTTTATATCAGAGTGTTACAAATTAAGAAAAAAAAACTGTTCGTTTTTTTAATGAATTTTTGTAATCTAATGTAGAAAAAATGAAGTGCTAAGAAAAACGCAAATGAAACATTTGGTAATATTAATTTTATTTTTTCAGACGGCGAAAAATATTTATTCTCATATATATATATAATAATATATATATAGTATATATATTATATATATATATAATAATATAATATATATATATATATATATATATATTATATAATAATATATAATAGTATATAATATAATATACTATATTTATATATAATAATATATATACCTATAATATATATATATAATATATATATATATATATAGTATTTATGATATATATATATATATAATATATATAGTATATATATATATATATATATATATATATATAATATATTATATATATTTAATATAATAATATTATTATATATATATATTATATATATATTATTATATATATATATAAGGGTTTCCAAGACCCTTTCATGGATTTAAATAATTACCGAGTTTCAAAGCAGTGATATGGAAGCAAGAATTAGAAAACTTTTCCGAGATGCCTTCTTTTCTGTAGATGATTGAACATTGTCTAACGCGACGCTGTTGTCGATGGTGTCCGAGTCCTGGCGCGAGTGAAATGTTTTTGTCTTATTCTTATTATTGCAAATTTGACACAACAAGCATGTTTGTGCCCATTTCGGCGTTGCTTTACTTTGGTTGGTTGCTTCTGTAACCCAAGAGCACCCAAGCAGAAGGCCATGTAGCCCCAGCAGGTGTTCCAACCAGCCTCCTGTCGATTTATAAATAAGTACCGAATTTCAAAGCAGTGGTATCGGAGCAGAAGATTGAAAACTGTTCCGATATGCCTTCTTTTTTCTGGGAAGGCGGATCAGACTAGTGGTTAGAGCCTCCTGAACATTGTCTAACGGCGACGCTGTTGTCGATGTTCGAGTCCTTGTGCGAGTGAAACTTTTTTTTTTTTTTTTTTTTTTGCAAATTTGTTGCAACAAGCATGTTGTGCTCATTTCGGCGTTCTTTGACTTTGATTGGTTGCTCTTGTTACCCAGGAATACCCAAGCAGAAGAAAATTGTTCCGAAATGCCATCTTTTTCTGGGAAGGTGGATCGGAACTGAGTTTCAAAACAGTGATTTCGAAGCAATATATAAGAAAATTGTTCCGAGATGCCATCTTTTTCTGGAAAGGTGGATCGGACAAGTGACAGAGCTTCTTGTACATTGTCTAACGGTGCGCCTGCTTTGATGGGTTCGAGTCCTGCGCGAGTGAAATTTATGTTCGTCTTATTATTGCAAAATTTGCCGCATAACAAGCATGTTGGTGGCCAATTTCGGCCGTTCCTTGACTTTGGTTTGGTTGTCTCCTGTAACCCAGGAGCAAACCATCAAATGCCATGAAGCCACAGCAGGTGTTCCAACCACCTCCTGTCGATTTTAAATAAGTACCGAGTTTCAAAAGCAGTGATATCGGAGCAGTAAATTAGAAAACTGTCCCGATATGCCTTCTTTTTCTGGACGGCGATCGGACAGTGGCAGAGCTTCCTGTATACATTGTCTAACGGCGACGCTGTTTGTCGATGGTGCGAGTCCTGGCGCGAGTGAAATTTTTCTTCGTCTTTTATTAGTTTTCAAATTTGTCGCAACAAGCATGTTGTGCCCATGTTTTTCGGCGTATCTGACTTTGGTTGATACCCTGTAACCGAGGAAGTTGGGCTTACCATGCATGAATGCATGTAGCCCCAGGCAGGTTGTTCCAACCACCCTCCTTGTCGATTATAAATAAGTTACAAGTTTTCAAAGCAGTGATATCGAAGCAGGAGATTATAAAACTGTTCTGATATTCCTTCTTTTTCTGGAAAGGTGGATCGGACTAAAGGTAGAGCCATCTCTGAACATTGTCTAACGCGACGCTGTTGTCGATGTTCGAATCCTGGCGCGAGTGAAATTTTGTTTGTCTTATTATTGCAATTTGGTCTCAACAAGCATGTTGTGCACATTTCGGAGTTTCTTGACTTTGGTTGTTGCTTCTGTAACCCAGGAACACCCAAGCAGATTGCCGGTAGCCCCAGCAGGTGTTCTAACCACCCTCTTGTCGATTTAATAAGTACCGAGTTTAAAAGCAGTGATATCGAAGCAGTTAGATTAGCAATCGTTCCGATGCCTTTTTTCTGGGAAGGCGGATATTAAATTAAATATTAATTCATTTTTATAAAAAAATTTATGAACAGATCCAGACGAACCTTGAAGACTATTTTTCTAAATTGTAAAATTCGTGACATCACCTTAATTAGCATTATGCTATCCTTATTATACTTATTAGCATTTGAAAATTGTGCTTTTTCCACGTGGTATGGCTTGAGAGGTATGGCGTATGATTCATCTATGACGTTGAGGATATTTATTGGCTATTTCAAAAAGATTTACCGCCTTTCCTCCCTGAAGATGTTCTATTTTATAGACTAGGCATATATATATATATATATATATATTCTATATATATATATATATATATATTTATATATATATATAATATTATATATATAAATATTATAAATATATATTAAATATATATTATATAAATATATATATATATATATATATATATATATAGTATAATATATATTATATTATTATATATATATATATATATATATATATATCGTATATATATATATATATTCCCACGCAAACGTAAATTAATTCTTTTTGACTCAATCCTCGGCTCCGGCTAAGGTTTCTACATTTGAAAATTGATGAGCACTTCTTTTGGTATATTTTCACCTAAAAATATTTCTTGAAAAAATTAAAACAAAAAATCTAACTCCAACTCCGACCAAGGTTTCTGCACTATGCAAAAATTGTTCAGCACTCTTCTGGATAATAATTTTTTTCAAATTAAAAATATATTTTTCGAAAAAATTTCATAACCAGGACTCCGCCTCCGACTCCGGATCCGACTAAGAGTAATTTGCACAAAAAAAAAAAAAAAAACAACAAAAAAAAAAAAAAAAAAAAAAAAAAAAAAAAAAAAAAAAAAAAAAAAAAAAAAAAAAAAAAAAAAAAAAAAAAAAAAAAAAAAAATTTTGAAAAAAAATCAGCTAAGTCTTCTGACAATAATCTTTTCTCCTGAAAAAAGTAAATTTATGAAGAAAAAATTCATTCCCAGGATCCGGCTCCGTCCGACTAAAGATTCTGACTTATTTGTAAAATTAATTCAGCACGTCTTCTGGCCATAAATTTTTCACCTAAAACAATAATTTATTGAAAAATTTCACTACCTAGGATCCGGTTCCGACTCCGGCTTCAGATCCGGCCTCCAGATCCAACCTAAGGTTTCTTAACTATTTGAAAATTGTTCAATAGTCTTTTGACAATATATTTTTCACCTCAAAAATATTCTTGAAAAAAATTCATACCCAGGATCCGGATCCGGATCCGGCTCGACTTCAGCTCGGCCTGCCGGATTCGACTAAGGTTTCTGCACTATTTGAAAATTGGTTCGGCACGTCTCCTGATAATAAATTTTTCACCAAAAAAATGTTTTTCCAAAAAAATTCATACCCCCAATGTAATCCGGTCCGGATACCGGCTTCAGGCTCCGAATCCGAACAATGTTTCTACACTATTTGACATTGCTCAGCCACGTCCCTTCTTTGAAATAAATTTTTCACACTAAAAGAAAGATATTTTCTGAAAGAAAATTCATACCCAGGATCCGAATCCGCTCTGACTTCGGCTTCGGAAATGCGGATCGGCTAAGGTTTCTGCACAATTTGAAAATTGTTCGGCACGTCTGTCTGACAATAAATTTTTTCACAAAGAAAATATTTTTTTGAAAAATTTCATACTCGGCTCTGGCTGCGGCTCCGACACCGGCTCTGGCTTCGACTCCACTCCGGCTCCGGCTCCGGATGCCACTAAGGATCTGCACTATTTGAAAATTGTTTAGTACGTTTTTCTGGCAATAAATTTTCAATCTAAAAAAAATTTATTTCTTGAAAAAAATTTTTTATACCCAGTATCTGGCTCCGGCAACGGCACCAGCACCAGATCCGGCTCCGGCTGCGGCTCTGGCTCCGGCTTCGACTCCATTTATTTGACTGAGTAACAATCCGAAGAATGGGTGGAGGTTGAGAAAATAAAAAAAAAATAGATTTTCTATAATTTAATAATAAATAAAACCTTTTTTTTTAAATCTAAACCAATCCTGGAAATTACATTTTGACTGACATGAAATTTTTTGTTTCGACACCTCTCGAAATAAATTTCTGTATCTAAAAAACTATTTAGAATTTATAAAAAATACTTACACCATGATGTTCAGGAAGAATTTTTTCTAATAATCAGAATAATAACAAAAAAATGAAACAAATAAAAAATTTTGACTTCAAAAAGTAGGGGTCCGAGGATAAAGTCTCCCCTTTAAATTTTAATATTGTAAATTTTTTTTTTGTCAACAAGTTACGTGTGCGTACATAGGCTACTCGTAATATAAAGTGCTTATTTTGTTAAAAAGTGTAAATATTATTATTATTAATTCATAATTATTAAAATTTATTGTCATAATTCTTTTTTTTTTTCAATGTTTATTTAGCATATAACGATGAAAATAAAAGTCCCTAATTTTGGAAGAAATTCACGTTCCATTTTCCATTGGGAGTCGGGAGTCGAGAGTCGGGAGTCGGTTGTTTCTAAAATCAACTCTGGGAGTCGGGAGTCGCGAGTCGGTTGTTTTTAAAATCGACTCTGGGAGTCGGAGTCGGGAGTCGATCTATTTTTTCTCGACTCGCCATCCCTGCAAATTACATAAGTCTGTTCTTGTGTAATCAAATGCGCAACTCTGCTATCTTAAAATGAGGTGTGATGAAATGATAGAAGCTATTTTAGATACAGGAAGTAATGGCACAGTGATTGGAAGAGTATGCCTAGAGGATTAAGTAATTTGAGTACAGATGATCTTCTAGATTTAAAAGAGTGAAGAGATAATAGATAGAACATATAGTTTTGGGAGATCAGATTATAAGGGGGGAAAAATGTTTATTTATACCCGTATTTATCAGGAAACAGAAGATTTATTTAAAAACAGATTTTGTGAATGATAGAAATAAGAACAAGATACCCTGGCTCATTGGAAGGAAAACATTAGAGAACCTAGGAGCGATAATCAACCTTAGAAATAACCTGATTAACTTAACAAATGTAGGTTTCCAATTAAAAGGAAGACTAGATACAGCAGGACATATGAGAATACCTTTGGTAAAGAGAAAACATGGGATTTGGTTTAGCAGAGATAAGTGGTGGATAGAACAAACAGAAAAACAGAGAAAATAAAATCATAAAACTACATAAACAATTCTGCCATTGTAGTAAGGAAAATTTGACAAAAATGATGGAGAAAGCATACAGTGGATTATTTAAATGAGAGAGATAAAAGGATATTAAAATCTATAATTGACAAAGTAGTAGATAATTGTGTAACATGTAAATTATATCATAAAACACCAAGTAGACCAGTAGTTGGCCTAGAAAGAGCGACACAATTTAATGAACTACTATCGATTGACATGGGAGAAATAGAAGGAAAGAGATTTTTAGTAATAATAGATGAATTAACAGGATATGTACAAGCTGTATGGACCGAAGGGAAGAAACCATCAGAAATAGTGGGAAAGATCATTGATAGGTGGATAAGCGTGTTTGGAGCACCAAAGAAGATATCAGATAATGGAAGAGAGTTTCAAAACGAAACAATGGAAGAAATGTGTGAGATATTTAATATTAAATTACTAGCTACAGCAGCTGAGAGTCCATGGAGTAATGGAAAATGCGAAAAGATGGTAGGACTCTTAAAGGAAAATATCAGAAAGTTGCATGAAGATGGGTTAACAAAAGAAAATGGAAATAAAAGAGGTTTGTATAAGTATTTGTTGGAGGAACATTAAGGGGATATGAGAGAGAGAAGAGAGTGGTGTGAGATTGATAGCAGATAGTGATGATGAGAATCATCATCATTATCTGCTAGCTATATGAGTTATTTCTTTTTCAGTTACAGAAGTCTTAGGCATATTGTTTATAAGATTAATAATATTAATAATAGCATCCAAAAGTATTAGGTTATTGCTGGAGCTTTACAAAATATAATAGTGTGAGCAAGAAACAGATCACAAAAGAAGAAATCAGCATTGACGTGAATATTGAAGTGATTATTGTTGTGAGCTAATAATACTTTTATTCTTATTTATTCTATTTGTAAAATTATTAATAATTTATTTTTATGACATGACTTTAATATATTTTTGACAAGATTAGACAATACGCATATTACTAGACAGTATTAACATTCAACTAATCCTTTTATCATATAATCATATCATTTATATTAAATTATCGAGAATTGCATATAGAACCAACCTCAGAATCAGATTATTATATCAGGTAAATACCATCTTGATAGTTTATATTATATTATATTATATTAGTGCCTTAGATTATATTAGACTAATAGTGTGAAGTTAGGTTATTATTACTTTAGTTTTTTATAAAATTACATAAGTCTTTTCTTGTGTAATCAAATGCGCCACTCTGCTATCATTAAAATGAGGTGTGATGAATATATATCTATATATATATATATATATATATATTATTAATTTTATATATATATCTATTATATATCCGTATATATATATATATAACCGTAAATTATATAAATATATAAAATATATATAGTATATACATATATATATATATATATATATATATATATATATATATATATATATATATATATATATATATATATATATATATATATATATATATATATATAATATATATAATATAATATAATTATATATATATACGGTAATAATATATATATTATATATATATATATATATATATTTAATATATATATATATATATAAATATATATATAATATATATATATATATATATAATATATATAATATATTATACTATATATTATATATTATAGTATAATGTATATATATATATATATTTATATATATATATAATATAATATATATGATATTATTATATATATATAATATATATTATATATATTATATATCATATATAATTATATATATTAAATAATTATAATATATATACTATTATATTATATAATTAATAATATAATATATATATACTATATATATATTATATAGTTGTTGAAAGGATAGGGGGTGCATGGAATCTATTTTTTATTTTTGGGGGTGCGCCACTAGAATAATAATTATATGCCCAAGAGCACTAATAAAACTTTACTAAGTCTAAACTCTACTTTATATATTGCATACCTCTTTTAGCATATTGATTTACTATATTTTAATGTTAAAAACCCTAAAAATACTTGATATACATGAAAAAAACTAATTTAAAAAAAAACAAAAAAAAAAATAACATTTTGGCCTTTGTTTTTTTTTTTTTTAAATGTCTTTTTTTAAAAAAAACGAACACATTTTTTTTTAATCCCAACCCTAGGTGCATGTGATGCTACTGAAGAGTTGATACTTGGTGGCAGCATATCAATCTCATGATGATGTGCAGGAACACCTGAGAGTGTGTTGGTGCCAAGAATGTTTGGTGAGATGAGATTGATGACTACTTTCCAAGATTATTGTGAGACTTGGTTTAGATTCTGTCTGACAAATACTAGTTTTCTGCATCCTCATTTATTAGCCTGTTTCTCTTTTTTTTGTGCACATTTACATGTGCTGAGAAACTTCTCTTACATGCAGCTGAAGTAGCAAGTAGTACAAAACCAGTCCACTATGCTTGCTGCAGGCAAAAGTGTTTGAAGAAAGCAAAGTCTAGAAAAGTTCCATACTGAAATCTTATTGACTAGAAATCATATTTACTGAGATACAGAATGGGTTTTATTTGTGTAATAAAATGAGGTGGATTTTTTTTTATGTAACAGCACTATATATATATATATATATATTAGGGATGTACCGATAGTATCGGTATCGGTATCGGTAGTATCGGCCATTTTTGATAGTATCGGTATCGGTATCGTTAAAAAGTGGCCGATACTTACGTCCGATACATGTTATTTTTTGGGTGAAAAATTATGAGAAACTTTTAGATTTCAGTAATAGAATCTAGTTGATATAGATCTAGTACCAAGTTACGTTTTTTTTTTCCTTGATTTCCTTTTTAACTTAGATTTTTAGCGTTTTCCAACTTGGTCTTTAGCGTAAAATTTACCTATTTGGAAAGTCATTATTTATAATTTATACAGATTTATCTACTTTTTTAGTTGATCAATAGTATTTTTTTTTTTTTTTTTTTGTACGCAATTTCGTGAGAGCGTACGAGTACGTGAGTGTTTTAAACTTTCTGGATTATTTCTATTTTAGATATTCTGTGTAAATAGTGTTTTTATCGTTTTAAAAATTTAGGTTTTAACTTACGAATAGATTTTCCTCATTTCTCCTTTGTTTCTGTGTTTATTTGTTTCTGTCTTTTTTTTTTTTTTTTTTTTTTTTTTTTTTGATTGCGTGTGCGTGGTGCGTGTGCGTGTGCGGGCGTGTGCGTGTGGCGGTGTGGCGTGTGCGTGTATGAATAGCAGAATTTGCACAGGCCGTGGCTTTCTTTTGACTTACCAACATCAATGGCTTTGCATCACTCCGCATCCATGGAATACTACCTCTCAAACTCTAAACCTAATTTTTTGCTCCTGTCTGAAGACCCAGATGGCTAAGAATCCATCCTTCAACTCGTTTAATTTTCAACTATAACTTTATTTTATAATTCCCGTTTGAAGGGTGGAGATGTGCCTATTTAAATATAAACATTCCCTATTAACATCTCTCGGAATCTCGAACTCCTAATTCGCTGTTTTCTGTTTGCTTACAATCTTTCTTCCTTCTACTGACAATATTCTTATGCTTCTGCTACTGATCTCCTAACAGAACGATTTTCATGCCTTTTTGATTACCGTTACTACTTCTCACGAGACTGTTATATCTTCTTCTCCAATACTGAGGTCTCTATTTAGGGGATTTCAAATTACAGACAAAACTGAATTGTTGGGTTCCTCTCGTACTGATTTAGTTGGGAGGAAGCCGAATCATTCAGTCTTCTCAACGATCTGGAGCAACTGATTAAATAACCTACACACATTCCGGATCGTCCCAACGATTCTTGAACACACTTGACTATGTTCACCACTAGTCCGTCTCCTCTATAAATCACCCCTCGTCCTATGCGGTAAATCTGACCAACGAACCTTATGTCACTTAATTTAATACTTTCTCTCAACAACTCCATCCTGCCCTATGGGTTTTTCTGGCACTTAGATCTCGGCCGACTTGGGGGGCATTGCGTTGCTTCTTACGCTAACTATTATTGAAGTGACTGCTTTGTCTCTTAAGACGCTTCAGATTCCTGCGATAAAGTGGGAACTGTAATTGTTTAATTGGAGTAGCAGGTTCTTCCTTCTTGGATAGGGCGCATAGGTACTTGTTTTCTTCTCAAACACCCATGGTTCGATGTTGCTTGTTTTCCCTGGCCATTCGGGCTGACGAGACAAGCTTATCGGTGGGGAAATTCTCTTCTCACTATCACACTGATCACCTTTGGCCAATTTTCATTCACAGAAATCGTCTGTGAAATACTTCTTCGACGAGCAAAGCGGACTTTCGTTAAAAGAAATGCGCTGACACTCCTTGGTCTCTCGCTACTGCAACTCTCTCATGGCCTCTTGCAAAAACATCTCTAACAACTTCTCTGTAAATCATCCTTTCCTCTCTTATTCGCTCTGATGATTCCGTTGTTAATATACTCTCCAACTGGAAAGGCCAATCATCTCTTTGGCTTCCTATTTTCCTCTGAATCAACCCTGGACCTTTTCCTCTTTTCCTCTTCTCCTCTTCTCCTCTAGTGTCCTATGCTTTACCTGTACATTCATTTGATCGGGTGCATGAGCTCCTGAAATCTATGAACGTTGGAAGGCGGGTGGCCGCTCGGATGGCATTCCTCTCGAGTTTTGAGGAAGTGTGCTTCGTGCTGGACCTCCCCCCGTGTTCAACCTACTATTCTCTATGCCTAATACTATACTTTCCCCAGTGTTGGAAGCTCGCATATGTCCAACCTTTTCCGAAAAAATGATGCTGCTCTGATCCTTCTAACTATCGCCCTATAGCTCTTCCTTGTATTCTATCTAAAGATTCCTTTGAAACCCTGCTAACTCTCACTTCTTAGATCATCTGGAATCTCTTTCCTTTCTTCTGATTATCAGTACGGCTCTTACGGTGCTCGAGATCTACTGGCGATATATTTCCTATTTAACAGATTTTATGTGTGTTTTCCGCCCTTAGGAACTACGTGAAGACTTGTGTGGTGGCGGGCTTGACAAATCCAAAGCATTTGACCGGGGTATGGCACGCCCGTCACTGCTCTCCCAGTTCCCTCCTTTGGGTTTCCTTCTTCTCTGTTACTTATGTCTAGCTTTCTTTTCATATCCTGTTCATAGTAGGCTGTTGTTGTGATGGGGCGCTTCTTCTTTTTCTGTCAAAGTGTGTTCCTCAGGGTTCTGTTTTGTCTCCTACTTTATTCTGCTTTTCATCAATGATTTTCTCACACAGCTAACTCTATCCACTCATATGTCGATGACTGTACCCTTCACTTGCTAAATCAATTTCTGCCTCCCTCTTTTACTTCTAGAATTGGCCCTCGTCTTATAATCTTTCGCAATTCTATTCTCGCTGACTGGATTGAATTTCAGGGTTGGGTCGTTTCAAGCTTTTTACATGGAGTTCTTTAAAACCAAACTTCTACAATCTTCTTCTCTCTAAGACACTTTACTTTCTATCTCTTTCGACGGTTTCTCGTTCTGCTCCTGTTACAATATAAACGTCTTGCTCTGTAACATAAACAAAAAAGATGTTTTGAAACTTCTCAAATCGAAGTGGTTGCTAGGGCGGCCTCAAAGAAACCTGGAGTTCTGTTTAGAGTGGCGAGAGCTTTTTTTCCTCTTCTCAGTTACTCAGCTTATAAAAGAGGTCCATGCCGCCCTTGGTAATGGAGTACTGCTCTATTCTGTGGGGGCGGGGGCTTTATTTCTCCGGCTGTTGGATAGGTTAGAGTCAAAGGCAATAAACTTATAAACTGTTCTGTACTTTCTAGTTCCTTGACCCTTTATATTTGAGCGGCGATGTTGGGGCTTTATCCCTTTCTATAGGTAACTGTAGAGGCAAGTGCTCGGGGGAACTTTCCACTCGCGTACCACACATTTAGACGCCTCGTAGCACGAGGGGTGCTGTATCGGCACTATAGTTTTTGTGTTGATGTGTGGTAACTCCAGACTGGGTTCGCTGCTGGTGCTTCTTTCGTTCCTGCACCTCTGTTCTGTGGAATTCTCTTTCCATCATCTGTGTTTTCTACTCACTTTAATCTCCCCCTCACTTTAAAGCTGCGTCTGTGCTCATCTCTGCGTAATTTGGTTAGATGGATTTTTGAGGCGTTCAACACCCACTCCTTGAGAATAGGGTTCTGCCCGTGTAGCGGGGTGACAACTGTAACAAAATAAATAAATAAAAGGTTCTAATAAGGATTCCCTTTAAGCTAGCTGAAACCCACAAGAATATGGCACCTCCGACGGTGAAACACTTCTAGAAGGGCAATTAAATAGCATAATCGAGGAGC
The DNA here is from genome assembly GCA_015478945.1 of Trachelipus rathkii. Classification (NCBI taxonomy): domain Eukaryota; kingdom Metazoa; phylum Arthropoda; class Malacostraca; order Isopoda; family Trachelipodidae; genus Trachelipus; species Trachelipus rathkii. The sequence continues at coordinate 12,679 of JABUQX010030441.1, forward strand.
TTGCTCGCTTGAACAAACAGAAGAAAAAAGGACAGAGAAGTGGAAGCCGCCTTTATCTTGCAACCCTGGCACAGGCACTGATTAGTGGAATGGTGGCCTTTTTTCAGCAAATAAACCTACTGAAGAGAAGAGGATTGGATGAGGACTTTGATAAGTTCATGGCCGAAATTGCATTGACATCTCATTTCCCTTCAAAGGAATCACACCATGAGTTAATTTTTTAAATTGAAAGAGACAGTATCAAGGAGCAAAAGATATTCAAATTTGCAGTCTGTGAAGAAGGAGATGAGGCTTTACGAAAAACATGAGATGCCTGCCTACAGAAGAAGAAGTTCTTTTCATGTGGTGGCATTGAAAATGGGCCCAAGTTTTTCTATTATTTATCGAGTGCTTGCAGGCAAGATGAATTATCAGCAACTCCCTTCATCAGTCGATAGAGAGCGTATTTATAGTGTGGGTTAGGTAGGAATGTAAACACCCATAAAGGATCAGTCTCTCGCCAATACTAAGTTGACGCTTTAATGTTTTTGGGGCATCACATCGAATTTTGTGAATTTTTTGATTTGAAGTATTGAATGATATCTATCTAAAGAGTATTTATTTATGTCCATGTTAGTAATATGCGGTTATTTTTATTTAGTCCTTTTCAATGACTTTAATTGAGGGTCTCTTCTTTGCATTATTTTATTCTTTATAAATATAGCTATTTAAGAATCTTCTTGTAAATTGGAATCAATGTTAAACCATAAAAGCTAGTAGCTAACTTTGTTAAGTACTTACTTGAAAATGGAAATGGAATATTTTTTAATTAAACACAAAACGATAAAAAGTTATATATTATTTCTGCAATTTATTGATTCCTTAAAGACTATTTTAATTTATAAATAAATATACTTGGCACAACAAGTATAAAATATAAATGACTAAGTATTGTTGTGTACGCAATCTTAGTGCCTAGCAGTTGTAAAATTTCTTAAGAGGTAAAAATTCGTGTATTTTTATATATTAATAAAAATATTGGTATCGGTATCGGGTATCGTATCTGGTACCTAAAAAAATAGAGATCGGTATCGTAACGGTATCACGGCCTCTTTTCTGGTATGGTACATCCCTAATATATATAATATTATATATATAATATATATATATAATATATATATATAATATATATATATATATATAATTATATATATATATAATATATATTATATATATTATATATATATATATATTATATTATATATTATATATAAATATATATATTAATATATAATATATATATATATATATTATATATATATATATAGCTAATATATAATATAATATAATATATATATATATATATATATATATATAATATATAATATATATAATTAACTTATATATATATATATATTATGTATATTATAATATATATATATATGATATATATATATATTATATATAATATAATATATAATATTTAAATTTTATAATATCTATTATGGTATATATATAATATATTATATATGATATATTAATTATATTATATATATTAGGGATGGATGGCCGTGACTAGTGAAGTTAGCCGATATACGGATATCGGGCTGAATAGTTAAATAACAGCGGCATATACGGATGATCCCGTGTGCTTCGATATACTGGCAAGTCCTGTTATACCATATTATACCGTGATATAGTAGGTAATGGGTTAGAGGATATTCAGCTAGTGTGAGTGTGTAGGGTGTTTATATATAGGTAGGTATATATATATAATATATATATATAATATATATATATATATATATATGTATAATATATATATGTATATTAATATATATATTATATATACATTAAATTATATATTCTGTAAGATGATTATAGGTATATATATTATATATATATATATATACTATATACTACTATAATATATAATAATAGGGTCCTTTTTAATTCAATCTGAGATGGTTCTGTTGATTATTTTCCAATTGAATTAGGCAATCTCTTTCGGCCTCCAATTTTCTTCTAACTCAACCTGGAATCGATTCCTGGCATTCTTCAACCTCCTCATTCTCCTTCTCAGGTGCCTATGCCTTGTCTGAGATTTACATTTGATCGGGTCATGGGCTCGCTAAAATCTATGAACGTTAGGAAAGGCAGGTGGCCCGGATGTCGGATGGCATTCCTCCCCCGAGTTTTGGAGGCAGTGTGCGTTCGGGCGGTGTGGGCGGCTCCCTCGTTCAGGTCTATGATTCTTCTATGTTCAATACTAACACTTGATCCCAGTGTTGGAAAGCATGCCCATGGGGCAACCTGTTTCAAAAAAAAGTGAAGCGCTCTGATCTGTAACTATCGCCTATAGATCACTTGTATTTCTATCTAAGATCCTTTGAAACCCTTCTCAACTCGTATTTCTTAGATCATATGGAATCTCATTCACTTTTTTTCCGATCGCCAGTATGGTTTCGGCGCTCGAGGTCTACTGGCGATATCTTTCCTATCTTAACTTATTTTGGGTTTTCCTGCTCTTAGGAATAGGGGAGACTTGCGTGGTTGGCGCTGAGACATGATCCAATCATTTGACCGGTATTTGCGATCGCAACTGCTCTCCAAGCTCCTCCTTGGTTTCCTCCTCCTCTTTGCTTATCTATGTCTAGTTTTCTTTCAAAGTGCTCCATATGGCAGTTGTTGATGGGTGACTTCTTTTTCTGTTGGAGACTTAGTGGGGTGTTCCTCAGGGTTACTGTCGTTTATCTTCCCTACTTTTTTCATTAATGCTCTTTCTCACTGCAAATATAAACTCCTATCCTACGTCATTATGCTGATGACCGACTTGCCATTTGTTTCACTCTTTCCAGTTCCTGCTTCCCGCTTTTTTAACTTCTAGAATTGCCTCTCGTTCTTTAATCTTTCCCGATTCTATTCTCGCTGATTCTGGATAGAATTTTCCGGGTGGGGTCCGTCTCAACCCTTGTGAAATTTCAATTCTTTAAAAACTTCAATTTCTATCATTTTACTCTCCATTAGACTACACTGTAATTTTAGATCTCTTTTCAACGGCTCCTCTCATCCTATACAGTTAACAAGTGATAAGAACTCTGGTTACCTAAAACAAAAAAACTGTCTTGGAATACGCTCACATACAACGGTTGTCAGGCTGCGGCCTCAATAGATCTGGGGAGTTTTGCTTAGATCTGCGGAGACTTTTTTTATTCTCTCTCAGTGTATCTCAGCATACAATCTTACATCACACCTTTGTATGGAGTACTGCTATCACACTTAGACTATCTCCAGTTTCATACCTGGCTTTGGATAGGCTCTGAGTCAAAGGCCTAGAAGGCTGTATCAACTGTTCTGTATTCCCCTTCATCTTGACCCTCTATCGTTTGCGGCGCGATGTTGTTGGGGTGCTTTAATCCCTTTCTATAGGAACGCAGATGCAGGTGCTCGATTGGAACTTGTCACTACGCGGTACCACACTTTATACGCGCCCTCTGTAGCAAAAAAGGGGTGCTGTTAATCTGCCACATGAGTTTTGTGTTGAGATTAGTTAGTAGCTCCAGACTAGTTCGCTGCGGTGCTTCCTTCTTTCCTGCACCTCTGTTCTGTGGAATTCTCCTCCATCTTCTGTGTTTCTGCTGAATTTAATCTCCCTCCTTTTAAAGCCTGCGTCTGTGTTTTTATCTGCGTGAATTTAGGTTCGTATTGACTTCTGATTCTTGAAACACCTCATCCTTGAATAGGGCTTTGCCGTGAGTGGTGGTGACATAACTGTAAAAAAATAATATCATATATATATATATATATATTATATTTTTATATATAGATATATATTATATATATATATATATTATATTATATATAGTATACTATAGTATTATATATAATATATATATATGAGGTGGGCGTTCGCAATTGCGGAATACCAAATAAATTGCGGAATTGCTCGATTGGCGATATTTGAAAAATATTGTGGATTGCAGTTAGCGGAATGCCTATATCATTCCGAAATTTAATTCTGCAATAAGAGGACTACCAAAAAAATTGTGAAATTTCAGTGGAATGCAAATTTATAGTCCACAAATTTTTACACGTTGGCTATCTTTGTACGTCTGGCAGCAACACACCGAAAAATCGGTAATTTTTTTTTTTTTTCTTTTTTTTGCAAAGGATTAAGTGTTTAAAGCCGTTTTCGTTTTTGCGTTTGTGGCTGTAATATAGATGCTCAACGTTTGCGTTTCGTTTTCGTCACCTTATTGCCAAAATCGTAAAAACGCTCTACCAAACGTAAAATATGTCTCTAATTCTGTGTAATATATAAGATATAGAAATTCTGTATAAGATGGCAACCTTACAGAATTAAAATTTCAATTTACGTTTGATAAAGCTATTTTTTTTTTACGATTTTTGCGCCAAGGTTGACGAAAACGAATGAAAACGAGTATATTTGTTTTTTACACAAATGCAAAAACGAAAACGGGAGGAGATGTTCGAACTATTTTTCAGTATACCTATGGAAGCATTTAGCAAAAACTTCAAAAATCCTAATTCAGTAATAGCAATAAAATAAAATATTGCTGTAGAGTTACGATATAATAATTGATAGTTTGATTTCCAGCTAATAATTAAGCAAACTGAAAGCCTAAATGCATGAATAAAAGTTTTGAAATCAACAATTTTTAATGTATTTTTTCTTTTTTTTAATTTGCAGCTTAATTAATTAATGAATATAATTTATGAATCGTGTCGCCAACAAAGAAGAAGAAGAATAAATGAATTGTAAGACTGTTTACTAGTAAGAAAAAGGTTAAATTGGTACCAACATCTAAAGTCTATACAAGTAAATATATGATACTATATATATATAGTAATATATTATATATATATTAATAGTATATATATATAATATATCATATAGTATATATATATATATATAATAATATATAGTATATATATATATATATAATATATATATATATAGTTATATTATATTAGTATATATATATAATATTATATATATATATAATTATATATATATATATATATAATATTAGCTTTAATATAAGTATATATATATATATATATAGTATATATAAGTATATTATATATATATATATATATATATTATATAATATATATATATATATATATATATATATATATATAATAGTATATAGTATATATTATATATATAATATACGTATATATATTTTCAAATTATTTTGAATATTTCCCCCCACGAGGAAGAACCTACTAGGGAGGTAATTATCCGGTCCGGCCGGATAACCATGATATCCGGCCGGATACCGGTAGTAAAATAACTTTGGCCGGATACGCCGGATACCGGATAGTTGCCGGATATCCGCCCTCCCGATATAAATAATATATATATATATATATATATTCTTAGTATATATTATATATATATAATAGATATATATATATATATATATAGAATATATTATATAATATATATATAATATATATTATATATATATATATATATAATATATATTATATATATTATTATACTATAATCCCAGTTAGCGTCAGGGCGGGGTGACGTGGTGCACTTTAGGTATTAAACTTTCGTCTCCCCACTTTCCCCTTATTTACTTTTGTTGAATTTTTTTTTTTCTGAAAATCAAGCCCTATAAGTAGGTCATAAGCATAAAAAAATAATAATGTAATTCTAATAATCATAGTTTTATTAAAGTTTAATATACCAAGCCTCATTTAGATTCAGTTTGAAGGGGTGAATCGGACCACCCTTGTGGGGTGAATTGGGCCATCTTTTTTTAAATTCACTTTATGTAATAATTCATTTTATATTTTAATTTTTAATTATATAGTAATTGTTTTATTTTATTATAATTAAGTAATAAGTAATATAAATGTTCAATAATGATAAATAAATAAGAATTAAAATGTGGTGGCCCAATCTCCCCATTCGTGGGACAAATTGTGACACTTTTTTTGATGTCATTATTTTTCATATAAATTCATTTTTTATTTTTTTTTATATTTTACCTAATATAAGTAACTGTTATTATATTTAAATTAGCTTACGTAAAAAAATTGTCAATAATAATAATACATAAAATAAGATAACAATGGTGGCCCAATTCCACCCATCATTCAATTTTTATTGGGGGGGCGGGAAGAATCGGCAAGTTAGGCCATGCGATTTGAACCACACGTATGCACTGTTTGGAACAAAAATTTACTTTGCCAGTTAAGGCTAACATACTCAACTGTAAACACTGAAATAATATATAATTAAAATTGTCCATAACTTTTCATTTATTGAACAAAGTTAAAAACAACTTCGCAATTCTTTAATGTGGAATTCTATTAGGGACATTTTATACCAGAATTATTTATATGTTTTAAAAATATATATATAAACTGTCTAGAATTAAAGATAATCTAAATAAAACTGGTAGTACTCGCGATGACAAAAATAAAAAATTTTTAAATTTTTTTTATTTACAGTCAACTACCCCGACCAACGCTATATAACTACTCTCTCAACTCTCAACACGTAATATATTATATATATTATATATCTATAATATATTATAGTATATATATATATAATATGATATATAGTAATATAATATATATACTATTAATATGAAAATTTAGTATATATATATATATTTATTATATATATCATATATATATATAATATTATTATAATATATATATATATTTATAATATATAACTATATTATATTTTTATATATATAAATATTATATATACTCGTATAATATATATATATATTAATATGATAATATATATATTATATATAATATTATATTGATATATATATGATATATATATATATATATATTATATATAATATATAATATATATATATATATATATAATATATATATATATATCCGTAATATTATTTATATAATATATTATATATAATATATATATTATATATATATATATATATTATATATATAATATATATTATATATATATATATATATATATATATATATATATATATCTTGAAATTTATTATATATAAAACAATATTGTGCATCCTCTTTTTCAATTTTTATTTCATAAGATAATGAAACAATTAAAACTCTAGAAAAAATGTCAGTTTTTAATACGTTAGTAATTCGTAATTACTAGGTACTTCATTATCCATCTATTTATGTATCTTTTTCAGTTTTTCTACTAAACCTTAAAAACGTTGTCTGGCAAATATATATATAAAGTTCATTTTTTATTTCGCCAAGATTTAGGGGGGAGCAAGTGCCCCCCCCCCCTGCATACGCCCATGTGTGTGTGTGTTGCACATATCACCAAAATCCAAAATTGCAACTGGCTATATTGGGCTGAAGGTATTTAACATGCAAGGGTTTAATCAATTTCAGTGTCTGTGATACTGAAATGCATGATGCTTATTTGCAAGGATTACCCGAGGGAAGATGGTGCTAAGGCTTTCTTATAATTACTTGATAGTGTAGAACATGCTCCAGATGTTTTTTACAAACAACAGAACTTTTGATAGATGTACAATGGTTGATAAAATGGAGCCAATTGATGAATTTCTAACCTCACTGAGTAAGAAAATCTCCAATATGGTGTGTCATCATTTTATTGCAAAAAAGCAATCTCAGTATTTCATGGAGTTGAAAGAAAATCTGAAACCAGAGACTGAGGCAGTAAGAGTTGGAGACATTTCAGAAAATTACTCTTTTATAGTACAAGATGCTGCTCAAGACTTCCACTGGGAGAATTTATTGTATACTTCAAGTCAACTCTCCAAGATCATTATCACTACAGGTTTTTTTTCCTGTCAGAAGCCACTAAGCATAACACTAATGGTTCATACATTTATATCTAAGCTCCTTTGCCAACTTAAAATGCGTCTCAAAATTTGAAAAAAGTATATTATTTCACTGATAGTATTGCAGGCCAATATAAAAATTGGAATAACTTTATAAATCTCTGTCATCATAAAGAAAATTGTGGTTTGGAATGTGAAAGGCACTTCTTTGCTACTTGCCATGGTAAGACAGCCTCTAATGGCATTGGTGGGACAGTCAAAAGAGCAAGTTTGCAGAGAACAACTACAAAAAAATCTTCGACACCAAAAGAAATGTTCCACTTCTGTGAGCAAAACTTAATAAATCCATCACATATATACTTCTTCATCATAAGAACTGAACTGGAAGAAGCTAACGAAAAGTTAAAGAAAAGATTTGGTGAGAGTCAGACTATTTCTAGAACAAAACTTATCAAAGGTTTGTTCCAATAAACACAAAAGAACTAAAAGTCTATCCAATTTCAAATGGCACTCGAAAAAAGAAAAGAATAAAGAGAATGAATGGAAATGCACATGAGCATATTTATATAAAATCAGAGTAGGCCTATGTAAATATTAGCCAATTATCACTACAGGTTTTCCTGTCAGAAGCCACTAAGCATAACACTAATGGTTTATACATTTATATCTAAGCTCCTTTGCCAACTTAAAATGCATCTCAAAATTTGAAAAAAGTATATTATTTCACTGATGGTATTGCAGGCCAATATAAAAATTGGTAGCTATAACTTTATCAATCTGTCATCATTAAGAAAATTAGGGTTTGAAATGTGAATGGCACTTCTTTGCTACTTGCCATGGTAAGACAGTCTCTAATGGCATTGGCAGGACAGTCAAAAGAGCAAGTTTGCAGAGAACAACCACAAAAAAATCTTGATACCAAAAGAAATGTTCCACTTCTATGAACAAAACTTAAGTCCCTCACATATATACCAGTACTTCATCATAAGAACTGAACTGGAAGAAGCTAATGAAAAGTTAAAGAAAAGATTTGGTAAGAGTCAGACTATTTCTAGAACACAAACTTATCAAAGGTTTGTTCCAATAAACACAGAAGAACTAATAGTCTATCCAATTTCAAATGGCATTGGAAAAAAGAAAAGAATAAAGAGAATGAATGGAAGTGCACATGAGCATATTTATATAAAATCAGAGTGGGCCTATGTAAATATTAGCCAATATATTGGTTGCATCTACAACAAAAATGTATGATATGGAATTGTTGAGGGGCATTGTGAGGAGTTTGACAACTTTACAGTTAACTTTCTCATTCCTGTAGGTTCCTCATTGACTAACTCCTTTTATTTCCTGTCAAAGAAAGATTCATAAGCTGTACCAAGACACAATATACTGACAATTATGAGTTCCCCACTTTATGAGGAGGCAGCAGATTACATTATATCTTTATACAAAAGAAAATTGATAAATGTAAAAAGCATGCTAAAATTCATTTAATACAATTGTAGTTATAGTACTTAATTTTAATTAATAATTATTTGAAATACTTTTAAGATATATATATATATAATATATAATATATAATAATAATTAATATTATTATATATATATATATTAAGTATATATATATATATATATAGTTATATAACTTTATCTATATATAATAATACCAGGGTAATTTTATATTATTGATTTTTCCAATATTTAGTTTTTATGTTTTACAGAATAAAACAAAAGCTTTAACATTTCAAAAATTTAATAAAAGTTGTAGCAAAATAACAGTAACAAGTACAATGAATTTAAAAAAAGTTTTGAAAGGATATTCTGAACATAGAATCTATTTTTAGGTCAAATCTCTTTAAAAAAAAATTTTTTTTTTAAATTTGTAATTTTGTATTTATGGTTATGTACAAAAATTTTAAAGAAAAAAGTTGTAAAATGCCTGAAGAAATCCAAAATATGAAATAGACAGGTTTTACAGCTATGTAAGCATAATAAAATACATAGTGATAGCACATTTCATTAAAAGTTATTTATACATTTTATGAACCCAGGGCAAATTGTCAGAATTTGTAAATTCCATTTCCCCCCCACCTTGACTGGTGGCCAAATTGACTCAGTAAGACCATGGGAAATCGACTCGAGGCATTGGAAACCCCGATATAAACATACCGATAACACAAAACTATAAGAGTAGCTAAATGTTAAGGGTGCAGATTTAATAAAAAATAGCTAAATCTGGTTTCATTACACCTGTTCGTGCCTATTCGTACATACTACTAGCAGGTTAGGTATGTACGTTTCAGCTAGTTTCAACCAGAAGTTTTAAAGATTTATATTTTTTTTTTAGGTTTTGCGAAGTTCCCCCCCCCAAATAAAAAAAAATTCCTTTTTTTTAAACATTTATTTAAAAATAGTTATTATTTTTTATTTTTTTTATTTTTGTTACATTAAATGATTGCCAAATGCCCATATTTTACTATCATATCTAGAACTAATTTCTGAAAGTGTTATAGTTTTTAAGTTACAGTTACTTAAAAACAAAAAAAATCGATTTTTTCTGAAATTTGCAAATGGTTGAGATATATATAGCTACCATATTATATATTATTATTATATTATATTTATTATATAAGTAATATATATAATATATATATATATATATAATATATATTATATATATTATATATATATATTCTGATAATCATAATTGAATAATTATGGTAACTTTGGTCCAGGCTTCTTTTTTGTTTAATGATTAGTCCCAAAAATAAATCCATGAAAGCTATGCTATTTCTGTAAATTTTTGCTACCTCAATAAATCATATAGCTAATAGTTATTTTAGACTTTATTTTACATTTATTCTTTCTTTTAATGCATTACAGGGTAAATATTTACAGTAAGTGTCTCTAAATAGATTTTTATAAAAATCACAGCAGTCTAAAAAAATAGTAATGAATACCTATAAAAAAAATTAATGATCAGTCTCTTTAAGAAAAATAGCTAGAGCCTCTCAAAGTTTGGAATTTTCCGTAAGGTTTTCGTATATAAAAAAAAATGAACAAGCCTCAAGATCGGTTTAAGACCATCCTAGTTATGGTTACAATAAGATTTGTTAAGTATGCATAATATACTAAACAAAACATATCATAACCTGAACTAGTAAGGTCCTAAACTAAGACCTAACCTAGATGGATCGACGATGCCATAAACCTAGACTTAACCTAGATAGATTTAAGTTGCGGTAAAGCTAGATAGAGTTGTCTTCCTTTGCACCCACTTTGTAAATTACAATAAAAATAACTTCCATTCAGCTTTTTTATAAAAAAAAAGTCAGATTTTTTTAAACTTTGAAAGGCTATAACTTTTTTTCCTAAAGAGACTGATCATTTATTAATTTTTTTTTTTTATTCTTCATTATTTTTTGACCCTGGTATGATTTGCATAAAAATCTACTTAGAGGCACTTATTGTAAATAATTACCCATTTACAGTATATTCTGAAAAAATTATGAAAATCAATTTAGAGGCCCTTAATGTAAAGAATAACCTTATATTAATTTGCAATACTTTATTTTGATTTTAGCATTTATAATAAGACATTTTTAGTATTTTGTGCAAGTTTTATAAAAACCAATGAAGAAAGGTTCTTGCTCACAATTACCAATCTCTCTACATAAATTGCAAATGTCAACACTTACTTCATACAAAGCTAAATAATGTTAAGCTATGTCTAGATTCAATTAGATTATCTTACCTAATGCTTCTCCTTTAGTATGATGTGCCATAAAATATGCATCGTCCCCAAACTTTCCTGTTTTTGACTTATTTAATCCCAGTGAATGATACTTGGCAAATCCGCTTACTGCAGTAACAAATTTTAATCCTTTTGTACCTTCTAAAATAGAGGAACTTGGATTAGAAATATCTGAATTTAGTAGGGAGTTATTTGACGAATTAGATGAAGCACTTTGACTATTAGAAACATTTAATCCAAAAATACCATTTACAAATGCTCTTGAAAAGAGACGCCCGTACATCAAAACACTCTGCATTGTCCAAGTAAATTCAAACCTAAATACTATTTTCACATTTGTAATCTCACATAATTTTCCTTGTTAATTAGAAAATACAATACTATTTTCTTACTTCTAATGTCACAATAACTTTTAAAAATAAAATTTCAAACAAAATTTAAAACGTAGTGCTATTTCACATACATAAACCTGTATAATTGCGGTATGATCATTTGTCTTATTCTTTTTAAAAATTTATGTTTTTCACAGTATATATACGCACAAAGAGTCTTTTGCAGAGAAAATGAAAATGATTTCAAGACAGCTTGATGATTTATTTTAATACTGTACATTCAAATTCAACGAATTTAATAGAAATTAAAGAGAATAGAGAATTCTTAATTACACAAAGGCAAAGAGGACGTATTAGGTGCATGTTGGGAATACAACATAAACATTGACAATAAAATCTAAACGACAGTCACCAATGCCTAATATGGTATATCGAGCACTTTTCTACACCAAGACCACAACTTAAAATTAAATAATTTGATTTAAAAAAATAATTTAAAAAGTTTACTTGAAAAATTAAATAAATTTTTTAAACATATATTTTTTAATATTTAAAAATAATATTTAAGAATCTTAATAAATGTTTGTGTTATAACTCTAGATTCCTAGCAATTTTTAATTTCCCTCTGTAAAACTGCGAAATAAAAAAGTTACACTTCAGTACAGAGAACCCGAGATGATTTATGGATTTAAAACAAAGTTTACCCTATATATAAACTTTGGTATCACTTCATTAAAAATTATTTTTGGGAGAGCCATAGTTTCAACATCAAGAGTTTTGTCTCCAAAGTTTTAAGTCCTTTTCCATTACTCATGCAAGTAAGAAAGGCTTAAGTTTGCGTTTCATTTGTCAAATGTAACACAAAATTGTAAGAAATCTTAAGAAACCTAAGGAATTCACCTAATTTTGTAAGGTTGCTATTTCCGGTGCTTAGCGAATTTAGGACGTGTTTACAAAAATATGTAAACTAAAGAAATATCGACTGGGAGTAGTGATTTTAAAAAATAAGTTTGTGTCAAATATTTGTACGGTGTTCATATTTTATTTTTTTTTCTTGTTTCATATAAGCAGTTTTCCATTTTGTCATTTGTGCTTACAAACGGTAAAAACATTAGAGCTGCGTTTCCGAGCCGGTGCAGCCCGGTGTGCAAAATCGACTGGGAAACGCTTCGAATTGAAAAAATAACATTAACATCAGAGAACAGGAAATTTGAGTACTGGAACGCCTGAGCGGGCCGCGTTGGATCAGCGACAATCTGTAAACAAATACTTTTGCTTAGATTGTATCTTATTTTATTATGATAGCGATATATTAGTATCCTTAATATAAAGTTAACAAAAAATTTAAAACACTTTTGCAAGTCATTTTCGACACATGTTTTTGTAATGAATTCTGTTTGCAACTAAAGTATTCTCCGGCGCGGCCGTTATAATCCCGAAATCGAGAAATTTAACAACGGCGACGTGTGACGTTTCGTTGACGTAGAAGTGGCACGGGCTCAGGAACGATGCATATGTGCCTGTGTGTCCGCCCGGCTGCCAGTCGGGCTCGGAATGCAGCTTAGGAGTATAGTAGGTGATTTGTGCTATTGAGTTTTGAAGTGTGTTCCCTAGGCTAGAGTGGTTAAAGGTTTACCATATACTGCTGTTGCAGGTTTTATTCACAATTGTTAATTGAATCTGATTAATTTAAAGCAGTTTTCCGGTTTTGGCGATATTCTTACGAATTCTTATTAAAAATAAACGTTCTCAAAAAATCGTTCGTTTTGTCAAATTTTAGAAAATTTGTGAAGAATATTCTCAACCAAAGTAAAATAATTTGACAAGATTCCGTAGATTCCTATTCGCGCTGTCTTAACGAAAAATTTATTCTTACAAAAAATGTAAAAAAGGAACATGATGCCAGAAGCAGTCATGAATTTTTTCTTTCTTTTTTATTTTTTCTCTTTTTTTTTAAATTGGAATCAATTTATATGATTTTAAGAGTATGTGTAGATTGCAAAATATTTGGCGTATATTCACAATTTTAAGATTATCGTCTTGCGAATTATTCTTAAAAATCGAATGGATACATGTTTTTCACTACGTATGTAGGCCGTTTTGGTTTTCAGCTTTGCCAATTTTTGATGAAAATATCTTGTTATAATGATGCACTTTTCATTGTTTTTTTTTTGTAAACAATATATAATATAGATATATATATACTATATATCATATATATATATATATATATATATATAATTATATATATATATAGTATATTATATTTATTATATATAATAATATATAGTATATATATATATATATATATATATATAAATATAACATGGGCGTGCAGTTCCAAGCAGGGGGGGGCAGCTTAAAAATTTAATATATCTTTTTATATATATAATATATTAATATTATATATATATATATATAATATATATATTTTATTATATATTATATTATATATATATATATATTATATATATATATATATTATATATACATGCGTATCCAGAGGGGGGCAGGGGATGGGCCACCCGAAATTTTTTAGATATCTAAAAATTTTTAAGTATAATACTCCGTTAGTGAGTAATTAAGTGCAGTGTTTAATATAAATTTATAATTCGTCGCTGTCAGGACAAATTCGTATAGTCTTTAGTTAAACTAAACTTGAAGCTATCAGAGAAAAGCAACATTAGATTTAGGATATTTGAAGAATGTGTAAGGCATCTGATCTGAGCTTGGTTATTGGAAATTGCTGTAACCAAGAGATTACCTTCACAAAATAAGACCAAGCATTCCTACTTCGACCTATACTTATATCTGCACATCAATGTTTTTTATATATTTTTGATGATTAATTTAGCATTAGGAAGAGAGGTTTTAAATCATAAAGAAATTTATTTCCTTGCAATTTGTGAATACTGACCGTGTAATGTGCTTACTGTGAAGATAAAAAGATTGTGTAACGTTTTACGAGAAAGATCGAAAGCCCAATTAAAGATTTTAGTAAAGACAGAATGGAATTTGTGGAAGTTTGAAAAGGTATCACAGCCAAGATGTCAAATTGCATACGACGGAGTAGTTCTTGTTCGCCGTCACATTTTCCAACATATTTACAGTCTTATTAGCAATTAGCTGGCATTTTTACATATTGCTACGCTTCAAGTAGAAAGAAAAGCTTTTCAACAATAAAGACTTAAAACTACTTGAGAAATATTATTGAAGATGAAAGACGTACTAAAACTTGCCCTTCCTATATACATCGAAATATTGACTTAAAAACTTATCTTGGATTTTGCTCACTCTCATGCCGGCGATTAACATTTATCATTTAGGTAAGATGATTTAGAAATTTATCTAAGTAATTCGCCATTTTTTTCTAGTAAGATTTATATTTGGTCCTTCACTTGTTATATATATATACTATAATATTTATTATATATATTTATATATATATATATATATATATATATATTATATTATTAATATATTATTAATATATATATATATATATATATTATATATAATATTATGTAATATATGATTTTTTCTGTCCCCCGTAAAATTCGGATATGCCACTGTATATATCATAATAATAAGTAAGAAGACATAAATAGAAAATTTGTTGGAGTAATTAAATGATGTAATTATTTTTAAATAATTATTTTATTAAACAATACGAATATAAAATCCAATATGCCAAAATTTGATTCGGCGGGGGAATGAATTCCAATATAGAACAGTCTGCAAATTGATATTAATTAATTATCTATTAAAAAGTAATTTCTTGGGTTCAAGCACAAATTTACAACTACTGTTGAAAAAAAAATAATCATAATTGTCAAACAAAAATTTTCTGTGTATACTCATTCATAGCCAGCCGGTTTAACCTGTCGTCTTCCATAGTACTCACCCCAGTCTTGACCTTCGCAGAGATGAAAGAGGCTCTTACTGTACTGGTGGGCAGTGGAAACTGGGCGAGTAGTATCATCATAGTCCTTATTTCGTAGACGGAAGAAAGGTTATAGTCTCTTTAAGACTTGAAATGGGAGAAAACAAAGATTTTTTAGTTTTCACTACTCAGTTTCTTTCTTGTCCTTCCACATTTTGTACCAAAGATTCTAGCTCTTTCTTCTAATGATTTCAAAGTGGTAAAATATAAAATGAAGGCTGTCTTTTCCTTACTCATCAAATTGTTCTGAGTAGCATCGAAAGGATGTAGATATGTCAATGCATCAGCAGGTGTATTTTCGGTAGAAATCGTAGTTCAAAGAAGAGTTATTGAATTAGATAACGGAGTTTATTTAATGATCTTCTACAGACCTTGGGATTTGTTGCTGGATGGTGCTTGCGGTGCTGCTGCTCCCAAAAATCGGTATATGTCAGATCAAGTCCCAGTTCTCGGCGATTTGATTATCTTCTTTTAACACTTCCATCGGTGATTTTTTCTTTCATCTTTCCGATGGCTCCTCACCATTTCCACATGTGTTGAATGTGCTGCGAGGTTTTGTCGATATCAAGACTTGATTTGGAGAGCATTTACACTGGCTCTACATCGCAGAACTTCGCGATCAATATCATAGCCCTGATGAATTGCGACTTTACCATGCGAAATGCAACTGAAAAGCGCTTTTTCTGTGGCGGTATTTCCTTAATGAGAAGGATTCTAATGGCTTGCATCATTCGTACAAAGTGCTCCTTAAGCACTCTGATGCACTTTTGTTGTTCAGACCATCTGTCGGCATGACTTGGGATTTTGGGCATTTTAATATTTTCTTCTCAAGACGGACTCGCGAAAAAAGGTAATAATGGTTCTTTATAGTTTCCACCGTATTCGCGGATTTCTGGTTTGTGTCAAATCATTTACTACTTTTTGTTTTGTTGAAGGTAGTGAAGAAAATGTTTTTTATATTTTTCCGCAATATTTGCTTTGGACAACTCTTCGTTTGCAGAATCATGAGAACAGCCTCGAAACCAAGCCCACGCATTCTCGGGTCAGTTCTTCGTCGTGAACAAAACTCGTCAATGGCTTTCGCAATGGGTTTTGCGTCAAGCGCTTTCAGTCCTACAAAGCCAATAAATTCCTCTTGACTCATCGACTTCTTGGATAACTATGGATAATTGTTCTTTTTCCAGGAAATATCAGCAGTTTCTCTGCTGAGTAAGCCTATACGCACGCTTCCCTTTACTCTTATTAGAACGATGCTTTCTTTCTAGTAGTAGCCCATAGAGATAATGATCTTCATTCTGATCTGAACTGATTGGTATGTTGCATTTTTCTTCCCCTTTTAAAATGGTTTTTCAATGACTGATCTCCGGCATCTATTCGTAGCGGCACAAATCTTGCAACACTCCTCATATGCTTAGCCCGAAGCGGTAAATTGCGCATACCAGAAAATGTCACACATGAAATTATTGTGGATAATATTATTTTATTTTCTTCTATGATTTTGTTAGAATGCTGGTTTAATTTTAGTGTTCTCCGAGGTGTCTGTTAGGAAAAATCTTGCAGGATTCAACAGAGTTTTAATGCATTGCTGTGTTGTATGGTTACAACCGCATTAAACATCTTTATATTTAAGTGAAAGGTCTTATTATTAAAGAGCGTAGGACTCCTGACCGAACTTTAATTTGTTGGAAATAAAATACAAAACTTGCACATGCTCCTTTAGGCGCCTGGAGTATGTAGCCAAGGTGAATATGTCTCCAACCATTCATGAATTGAATTTTCTCTAAGTGGGTAGCATCTTTCAAAAATTTTCGGTCTTATGGAATTCCAACAACTTTTTCAGTATTGTTTTTTTCGCAGTCGAATTCATAATGAATGTCCAACGTATCTATCAATGTCATTTTCGTTGACTTTCATCTACTGAAACGCTAGCCCCGAAATCTGGACCCATATCTTGACTCGTCCGAGTGCTGGTCTGGTGTGGGTTATTATCAATGCGAATAGGCGAAGTAGGAGGGATTGCTCTGTGTAGTTCTTAGTTTGCTTCTGGTATTTTCTCGTTTCACGATACCATTTCCATATTTATGCTGAGCTCTTCCTTTTCAAATTTACTGCAAACAGTATATTATATTATATATATTATATTATTTATATATATATATATTATATATTATATATTATATAATATATATATAATATTGGGGATTATTATATATATATAGTATATATATATATAATATATAATATATTATATATATAATATTATATATTAATATATATATATATAAATATATATATATATATGACAAATACACAAATTTTATTATACTAGTAAGGTAAAACATACGTTCCATAGGAATCCCTATATATCCATGATCTGATATGAATTGATCCTATAATTACACTGAGGGGTGATTGGAATGTAAGAGTGGCGTCACGGAGTGATAATATCAATGCTACTTTGAACCTTACACTTAATAAAGAATTGAGAATCCAACTGAACACAAAATCTAGAATTTTATATACATATACAACATAAAAAGCATAGATAGAATAACAACACAGTTCTATCTACAAATTAAAAGAGCATATAAAATGAGTGAGAAGACTTCGTATCGTCAAGAGAAATGTGAGAAAATGACGATAGCAACTAGCCTTAAAAATATTACATTCGTATAATAATATATATATATATTATATATATATATATATATATATATATATTATTATAAATTAAAAACTGTTATTAATTATATAACCACCAATTTATTTTGAATGGTGGTATTAAATTAAATTAGTTAATTATAGCCCTTAGGTTGGTTTCATAGACCGAAACCAAGCTTTCTAGTTTTGCTGAGGGTTTTAGCTTCACTTCAGAGATAGGTGGGCCTATTTATTATTTGAATCTTTAGTAAGTACCTTATTATTTAATTCCTCGGTTAATACATTTAAGTTAGGTCTTCTAAATTTTTATAGTACCTTAAAAGTTAGTAAACTATTAATAATTTGAAATATGTATGCTCCGTGAGGTAGTAAGGACTGTGAGTGGAATGTTTAAGACTTACAAAACTAGACTAGGTATGTCATTATCGAACACTCTAATCATAGCTGTATTAGAATGAATTTGCTCTTCAACAGAATCTAAAATACATTCAATGTTGAACTATCTTGGTTACTGTATAATTTTATTAATTAGGTAAAAGTTTTGTAAAATAACAGCTTAGAGATTACTTTATATAACTACATTAAACACAAAAATATCTTCAATATATCTTTCGGATTTGCATTTTTAATAGTGACAATAATAAAATTAAAAATATCATATAAATAAATAACAATAACTCACAAAATTACGCCACTGCCTGTAATCACGCAATGTGACGCAAACTGGACACTGGTTAATGTTTATTAAACACGAAAGTGACAAGAGCAGAACTGCCAACCATACGATGCCAACTTTTAACAAAGTAATATAAAAAGTCCAAGCAAACTGGAATCGGCCATTGATAAACGTCGGATAGAAGACGTCATAATCAGCTCTGAACAGCGGATTTTTTTTTTAGAACTAAATATATTAACAAAAGCCTTTATTAGAACCCTATTTTCAAAGCTCCTTCGGTGTTTATCTTCAAATTCAGATGTTAATGTGATATAAAATAGAAAATTTTTGCGATAATTTTGTTCGCCCATTATTGAATTAAAATTTTTTATTACAAATACTAATATACTATTATAATAATTCGAGGGTAAAAACATTCAGATGGGGTCAGATGCTGAAGCTTGCCCTGCATCAATGGTGGCGAAAAATATACAAAATTATCATCAAATCTCAACTGTGATTTTTATATTTTCAATAAATAAAATTCTATAAGCCAAAAAGGACATACCTGTAAAACTTCTACATGCTACCTAATTTAATTTTTCATCATACATACGGGACCCTCCTTGCTTCATTATTGAGGGCTAATTAATATTTTTTATGTTAAGAAAATAACAA
>JABUQX010030442.1:22500-40000 GCA_015478945.1 Trachelipus rathkii
CGAGCAACATTGTGGTGGCGGGGGTGATTTTGTGTGGAAACGTTCCAGGGTACAGTGAGGTGCGCTTTCGTCAATTTCCGCTCGCCGCACGTAAACCATTATCATGTCGGTTACTCGGGAGATTAGTGTTGTGATTCAATCGTAATCGATGTCTACACTGCACTGAATCAACGATGAATTGGGCAAGGTAAAGGTATTGTCACGTGTTCTCCGCAAGGACTTAAGGCGTACACAGCATGTAGGCAGCCGATGAGACCATTAAAATTGAGTAACCAACTAATCGTTGTGGTAACCTACATGTGGCCGGTTACAACAACATAAATATGTACCTTTATCGTGCCGTAACTTTGAAACGAAGCGCATACAACTAGGTTTATTTTTAACAATAATATTACTTATCAATGTCTATCAGTCTCCGAGTCTTGTCTCAGAGGTTTCGAAACGCTTCCTACTACGCATATTTTTTTTTTCGTTCTTTGCTGTTGTCTTCATGCTGTTCTTTATCCAGTAGGGCCGCTCATATTCTGAACGCCCAAGGCATTTGCACTGTTTGTCTAGAGGTTAAAAGCAGCTGCCCCGGTGAACATTAGGACAGTAATCAGTTAGCATTTATCCATTAGCAAAACTACATTAGACTGGAATGACCTACTTGTTATTAGTTGCAATATCTTAGTCATTAAATTAGGTTGATAGTAATGTTGGCCTAAAAGTAAAGAAAATCACGATTTTATTAAAAAAGAATTACGTAAAAAAAATCTCGTTTGATGTTCTCATGTTGATTTTTTTTTTGTGCCCCTGCTCTTAAAAGAGAAATCGTAGAGTGGGGATAATATTAAATATTAGTATAGGGGTAGTTATTGTTATTATTAATTATTTATTCTTATTATTATTAATTATTATTATTATTATTATTATTATATTATTATTATTATTTATTTTATTATTCAATTATATCAATATATTATTATAATTGGACGCGTTATTATTATTGAACATTTTTATTCAGTCCGGATAATTAATATTTAAAACAGGCCAATTATTTGTCTTATTATTATTTTAAAAGTAATTAACTTTAAAGTAGACAACTACTACAAGAACGAAAATATTCCTAACTATAACGGTTTAAGCAAAAATTTAAAAAAATTTAAAAAGATTCCACTAATTTTATCTTCCTTAACTAATGTATATATCTTATTTGCAATTTGAAATGTTATGGTGTAGGAAATTAAGTTGTTATCATGTTGGAGTTAAACGTGATCTTTACCTCAAACAAGTTCCGCTTTCTAAAAACAGATTTAAAAAAAAAAAGCTTTTCTGAAAAACTTTTATAATACTTTGCAGACCCGTAGAATTTTATTTAGTTATATTCTATTTTACTTAACAAATATATGATCCGCTTATCCATATTTTGGATTACAGAATAAGAGTCACAGTGATGGATATGACACGATGCAAGATTACTTTTAAGCAGACTCCACTTGCTGTTAATCAGATAAGTTTTAAGTAGAAAATGTAAGGTGTAGCGGAAGTCGAAAAAGTTCGGTTTTATATATATATATATATATATATTATATTATATATATGTTGAACAGAACTTTTTTATATATTTACATATATATATCATGCGTTACCGATACCAATTTGAACTATATATTATATATATAGTTACCGATGACGGTTTAACTATTTAGAATATATATTATATATATAATATATAAACATACTATATATATATATAACTATAATATTATATATATCGTATATATATATATATATGAATAATATATATATAATGATATTATATATATATATTATTTATATATGTTGAACAATAAATATTTAAAAAAAATATCAAAAGAAAAATTAAAAATACAAAAAATAATAAATTAAAAATTACAAGTCACAAAAAAAAAAAGTACTCAAAATTGATATTAATTTAATTTAAGTCCATTTCAAATTTTTGAACCTCCAAAAAAAAAACTAAAAAAAAAAAGAACTAAAAAAAAAAAAAAAAACTGTTTTTTTAAAAGGCTCAAAAATTTTTGAAGTCTTTTAAAGTAGCCTAATTTCAAGTTTTCTAAATGCTTATTATTACCATGTGCAAAAACTATAAAAGGATTATCATAATAATATTTTTGCAACATTTTATTATGCACTCAAATATATATATATATATATATATATATATAATCTATATAGTTATTATATATTATATAATATATATAATATATATATATATATTTTATATATATATATATATATATATATAGTATATTATATATTATGTATATAAGAATATAAAGTTTAGGGTTCCTTCTTTCGCCTAGAGTAGGAATTCCAAATACTTATAAGAAAATGTTTAAAGGTACTTTTTAAATTTCTTGGTAAACTAACTTGCATCATGTAGAGAACTTAGACTCATTGTAATTGTTACAACTACTCCTACCACCTAAAGTAGTAGTTTAAACTACTTGAACATTTAATAGTAGTTAGGGATTCTTCTGCTTTTAACAAATACTTTGGCTTTCTTGAGGTCTTTATGTCCTATTGGTAACTATAATTTTAAATACTATTAATTACAATATTAATCAAAGTTCTTCAACATCTTTTCAGCTGAAGCATGTGTATACAGTAATGTATTCTTGTGCATGATGTTTCCAGCGTTTGCCTGAAAATTACTTCAGTTATCTAAACGCTCAAATCGTAAACTACTTCCCATTGTGCATAAGGGGAGGATCCAATATTTGGCTCGTGCTACGCCCAATTTTTACCCCCCCCCTAAAAATGGACATAAAATTCGGAATTATCAGGCGATTATGACCTATAAACACCAACACTGTGGGCTTTTTTTGGCCTTTAAAACGTTGTTTCCGGTGTTTTCTGTGTCTGTAGTCATAATCTTTCAATTTTCATTTTTTCCAAACCCATGTTTTGACATTTTTTCGTATCAACTTCAGATTTTTTTTCGAAATGGCTTCAAACTTGAAATATGCATAGATGGGTCCATTACCCACAAAAGTTACATAAAAGTTTTTAAATTTTTTGAGTTTTTGTGCTCAGCGTGTCCAATTTCCAAACCCATTTTTTTTTTGGATTTGAAAATGAAAAATTTGCGATAATTATTTTCCAGTTTCTCTCAAGTCTGAGAATTTTTCAAAAACAATTAACAATAACAATAACAATAACAATAACAATAACATACAATAACAATAACAATAAACAATAGAAAGACATAATAATAATAATAATAATAATAAAGTATAAATAATAATACTAATATAATAAATATATAATAATAATATAATAATGAATAAATAATATAATTAACAATGATAATAATAATAACATAATAAATAATAATAATAATAATAATAATAATAATAATAATAATAATAATATAATAATAATAATAATAATAATAATAATTAATAATAATAATAATTAATAATAAATAATAATAATTATAATAATAATCATAATAATATAAATTTTATTGTTGAGGATATGAAAAATAATAGTGATACGAATACTATCAAAATTAATAAAATAACGACCATAACGATATTATTCATAAAAATAGAATAATATAAATTACTAAAAATAATATTCACAACGAAATGAGTGATTAAATCTTTTTAATAAAATCTTGTGTCTTTTTGTTTTATTTTCTTATATAATTTTTAGTCATGGGAATTGATAGAGATGAGTGTCCTTGGGAGTTGAAAATGAGAGTGAATTGAAAATAAAAATCTTTTGATGTATGAATGAATTTCATTTAGGAAAAATTTCGTACTTTTTTTATTTTCTTTGCAAAAAAAAATAAATTTAAAAGTTTGAAAAGTTAACCTACGTTCTGTATTTAGACGCATTTTTTTTACTTTTCAAACTTTTTTTTTGAGAAATTTTGATTAAATAAAAAGATTTGTTTCAAAAAATAAAAAATAGTAAATTGATTTTGCGTCTCTAAATTCTTTTTCCAGATACTTCTTTTTATTTATTTTAATGTTACAATCTTATATATATAGTAGTATAGGAGGTCATATATATATCCTATATATATATATATATATAATTATATATTATACGTATATTAATATTATATCATATAATATATATTATAATATATATATATATATATATATATTATAATATTTATCTATATATATTATACTTATTATATTATTAATAATAGCAACACTAACGTAAAAGCGAGGTCGCTTTTACGATCCCTTTTGCGAGTGCGACGATATCGTATTAGTAACATAATAATTACGTTCCTGGGATGTGGAAATGTCAGGACTTCAGCGACGTACATGCGACAGTAATGCGACTCTATGGTTAAGTAGTATTTACGTACGTCATTACAACCTACTGCAGTACACGGTAACGTTGTTCGACGTAGTTTTAGGACATCTATTTGATGTAACTTTTGTGTATATTATTAGTAGAGGTATATATATATACTATATAGTATATATATATATTATATTATATATATATATATATATATATATATTATATATATATAATAATATATATATATTATATATATATAATATATTATATAAGTTATTACCAAGATCATGTTTTTAATAAATAATTATGATTTGTTATGAAGGTCTTTAATTGCAAATCAAGTTTCCTTCACTTTTTTAAATAAAATTGTTAGTTTTATTTTCTCTCGAAAACGTTAGATATCATTAGTGGCGGTTTAAGCATGGCTTAATTCGTCATAGGCTTCTTCTTGTTGTAGTGCTGCCAAAAACAATTTATTTACTTTGTGACAACACATGCTAAATTCGTTTCTTGTATTATTATTATTATTATTATTATTATTATTTATTATTATTAGTTATTTAATTTATTATTCATTATTATACTATATATATATATATATTATATATATATTATAGTAATATTATAATATTATAATATTATATATATATATAATATATATATATATATATATACTCTACTAATATCCAAACCATACTTAACAACATACAAAAGTATATCATATATATAGTGGCGTGCGTGACCCATTAATGCCGGTCAGCAATAGATATATATATATAATTATATTATAATATATTAGTAAGTAATAAATAAAAATAATAAATAAGAGTAAAATTATAATATATATATAATTATATTATATATATATATACTATAATATATCTATACTAAGATTATAATTAATATACTTACCTTATTTGAATATAAAATCCATCCTCCTTTCCTTTTTATGAATTCATTTATAATTCTTCAGAAAAATCTTCTGAATTTCTTAACTTCAAGAGAAGGTTCCTTTCTTTTGCATCATTGAAATACTTGACAATCGAGTTTCGCTTGTTGTATTCCTCTGATACTACTAACTTTAATTCTTTTCAATGGCAGAAAAGCTTTCTTTCATACTGTTGCTGTTTTTAGATGGTATCGTAGAATGAGCTGGCAAAGTTTAAAAATTCAGTCATAACTTCATAAAGTTCATTGTCTGGACTTGTTTTTTGTTTGTACAATACTTTTATTCTAAAATCATCCGAAGAATACACAACTATCAATTCGTTCTGCAGTCGAATTTTGTCAAAATGGCTTCCGTAAATTATGCTTAGAGACTCGAAAGGTTTCTTTAGGAAAATCTTTTGCGTATTGTTTTAAATATACGACTGTTTAAATAGTTCTAATAAAACAAGAACTCCAGCGATTTAAATCTGCTCTTGCTTTAGTTGATTACACTGTTTGAATGATGTTAATTATCTAGATTTACTATAGTAGTCATGATGGTTTTTCTGATCGAAAATTTACTTTAACATTGTCATATATTTTTAGTAGACAATATCTTTTTTTCCTCAGATCACTTTAGTAGTTTTTCCTAACTCATTAGCGCAATAGAGTATATCCAACTTTTTGACTGAAGGACATTAAATAAAACATCAGTAAAGGAAAATATTTCACTAAATGCTTAAGTGAAAATAAATTTAAAATACCTAATTTGTGCTTGAAATCAATTGCGGAATTTGGAAGTTATTCATCCTTTACATATTTCATCAATTATTTCATCTAATAACTCAATCAATAAAGATATATTTTCTTTGGCAATATGAACTAAGCGAGAATGATAACTTTGTACGTTTGGCAGGGTTTTATCTTTTCTCCATGCTTAGGTTTTTTCAGCTTGAAATATTAACATCAGCTTTGTTATAATTAATTATTTTATTGATTATTATTATTATTATATTATATTATGTATTATTATTATTATTATATTATTAATTTATTATTATAAATGATAATATCTTATACTATTACTAATTATTTTTTATATATAATATATTATATGTATATATTATACTAATTATACTTATATATATATACTATACATAATAATGAATGCTGACACTCGGACCCGAAGTCATCGACGTTGGAAAAATTCCTGGGTTGTCATCTGCTATTGAGATAAGCTTTTGTTCGGACTTCGTCATTAACTAATAGGATTCACCGTAATAACCAGCGGCTCGCTGCGGGCAGAATATTTTTAAAATGCATATTCAACATGAGAACTGTCATGGCTAGCATTAGTTTATATAAGTAGTTAGATCCATATGAAGATTTTTAAATGAATTTAAGATTTTAACACCATCACACTTGGCATATTTGTTTCTGTTTTTATTAGTGTGTAAGCATTTTTTATATAACATAGAATTTAGCAAAGTCTTAATTTCCGTTTGGTCATCGACTCTGCATGACTTGGCATGACCCTGAAACTGCACCCTCGACTATACTCAAATACATAATATCGTTACTAACTTGTGGCAGACTAGTGGTGTCTCTTTTAAATTTATATAGAGATATATAGGGTAAGGAACAAATCGATTGATTTTCTAAAAATGGATTTTTTGTAAATATTAAACTCAACTATTACCAATAGATATTTCCGTGAAAGACATAATAAACAGAAACATAATTGACTAGAGTGCAAACAAAATAATTGAAATAACACCGGCAGAGTCACTACAAACTCGCTTTTCGCGAGATCATAACCGTGACTGGATGACATATTAATTATATTTTATGAGTGTCCTTTAATGGTACGACTTTGAAAAAATAAATTAAATTACATAAAAACAATTTCTGTAGAAAATAATGTATAACTGACTTTATAAACATCAAGATAAAGAAAAGATTATGAAAGATTTATACGGAATTTTGCATTAAAAAGACAATGCGTTATTCTATTTTTCAAAAAAAGGATATCGTACGCCTGGCAGTGCGCGGAAACATTTATAACACAATGAAACGTCGCAAATACGTTACATTTGGAACGAAAAGCGTTATATCACATAAGATATTAACAGCAAATGTCACATATACGACGTATGTGTGATGTGACGAGTGCGAGGAACATTAACGTCGCTGTGATGTAACTGCAACCATCTTTGTGCTATATGGGTATAGTATATAATATATATATATCTATATAATATATATATATATATATAATATTATATTAATAATAAATAATATAAATATATATATAATATATATACTATATTATATATATATCCTAGTATATAATTATATATATATATTATATATATATATATATATACTATATATATATACACATCTATATATATATCTAATATATAAACCTGATATATATATATATATATATAATAATATACATTATATAAATAGATTATATCCTATACTACTATGAGTATATATATCTGTATAATATATATATTATATAAGTAATATAATAAATATACCTATATATATAATATTATATATCATATGTATTAATAATATATTATTCATATATAATATATATTATATTATATTTATAACCTAATATATATATTACATTTATATATAATATACAACAATATATACTAATAATATAATTCATATGATGCTCTCAAAAAAAGTGGCGGCTCGTCTTTATAGGCTATTGGGCTGCAGCCCCTCCAAATTAAAAGTCCTAGGCGATAGAGATAGAGATAATAAAATTTTTGTTAAAAAAAAAAAGGTGAAAAGAATTTTTTTTAAACAATTTACAAATACATAAAACGTAGTAATAACTAATCAAGACAAATAAGAAAGAATGCTTTTTTCCAACAGCCAAATTGTGGTGTAACGATACATTTTATTTCAATATAATCCAATAATACCGAAAACTGTGGGCTTGCTATTTCTACAGCCCAGAAAAAAAGACCAACTTTATTAGTAGTTTTTAAAAATGAGACAACATGGCAACAAAAAAAGGTTCTGCATCCCTCACTACCCATAATTTTTAGCATATTGCGATCCTTGGAGATTATCATATTGTATCTCAATATAAACAACTTGGAGTTATACTGCATATAAATTGGTATTCCAAGTTTGATCGAATTGCTAGTTCGGTATACTTTAATGCTCTTCTGTACAATCATGCATCAAAAGACTATATAAATAAGACAAATTAATATCAAAAGTTCGATTCTTATGCTAAATCAAGAGATATAGAAGCAGAGAATATAAATATAATAAAATTTTGTTAATTTTTTTTGGGGGGAGGGGAAGTGTTGAAAATCACCCCTCCAATAACCCACTAATATCATTTATTTATAAGAAAAAAATTTCGTAAAAATTTATATGATGCTGATGATGATGATGATGCAGAAATAGTTAATTTATTATGTTAACATTGAAGAGAATAAAGTTTTTTTATTTCTAATTAAAAATATTGATAAATAGATAATAAAGAAAGGGCCTAAGGCTGCCCATACTATACGCGATTTCGATTTCCGCTACCACACAAAAATCTGATTGACAAATATATTATATAGTCGTATATATATATATTATATATATAAAATAATACTAAAAAATTATATATATACTTATCAATATATAAATATAAATATCACAACTCTCAGGCGCAGGCTCAGTCCTAAAATAATATTAAGAGATAGAATAGTAAGCGCAATCTTTGCCATTGTTCTCCACACACACCACCACATATATAATATAATATATAAAGCATAATAGGGTATAATAACTATACTATCACTATACTTTACAATATAAACATAATTATTTAAGCTAAATATTATAATATAATATAGTAGTATTAAATACTTTATATAATATATCATCATAATTATATATAATAACTATCTAGTATATATTAAGGTACGTATAGTAAAGTGTGTGTGTGTGTGTGTGTGCACGTGAGTGCGTGTGTGTTTCAAAAAAAAGAGCATTGATGACCGTAAAGCATTAATAGATCTAGAACTAATTAAAAAAATTTACATATATATATATAATGTAACCTTAATTATAATATATTACTTAAAAAGAAAGTCCGCTCTTCTTTCTTTTGATTGAGCAAATTTTATCAATCTTTATCTATTAAAATCATTTGTAAATAATATAAAGTTTTCCTCGATGCGGAAGCCATTGCTAGAGGCGGAAAAGTCTTAACCTTGCCATAGAGATAAGATATATAAGAAGGTTTTAATCCTTTTTAAATAAAGAAGGAAGACAGCGCTCTGCTTTGGACGCTGTCATCGGAATGGTTATTAAAGAAACTTTCAATAGTTTCACACTTTTACTAAAAGAGGCTTCCAAGTGATTCTGTAATGAAAATCGAGATAAAGCTATGGCTCCAGACATAGAGCAAATTCTTCTAGGCTATAAATATTATAGATAGTTCTGTTTCTTTATGTCAATGAAAGTGTACACTTTACAGGTTTCTTTTACATTTTATCTCAGGAATCGCATTATTTACGATGGCACAATTAACATGTCCCTGAGACTGTTAAAGTTTAATCTTTTCTGACAAATAAATTGAGAGAATGAGTTCGATAGAGGGGATTCATGGCAGGGGCGGTAGTAATAAGGAGTGGGTTTGAGAAGTAAGAAGACGTAGATACGATCGCAGGGTTGATGGTATGTGAAGTGAAGACAGTCTCGTTGCGAGGTTTATGTTCTGGATGGATGAGCAACTGGAACAAGTGTCGTGGTTCATAATATTGTAAGGCATATAATGTTAGGATATAGAAAAAGGGAACGGATTAGATTTAAGGAGAGTTTAGTAATGGGAAAGTGTTGCTGAGATGGTAGGAAGGTTAGTCGTGCTATTAGAATCTTGGGATAGATGTAAAAGGACTAATTGTTGAGTGCGATGCTCTAGGGTCTTGCATGAAGGTGACTCGTGGTGTACTGAACATTGTATAATGTACAGGTAGTGGAACTATGGTACTGGATGATAGAAGGTATATGATATAAAAGTACAGATTGTAAATTCGGATGGAACAAATCTTAGGGGTGTGGTTAGGTGTGGACGATTTGATAAACATGAGGAATGAAGGCGTATTAGGGGGTTGTGTGGTGTGAAGACAATGAGTAATAATGCAGAG
The DNA here is from genome assembly GCA_015478945.1 of Trachelipus rathkii. Lineage (NCBI taxonomy): Eukaryota > Metazoa > Arthropoda > Malacostraca > Isopoda > Trachelipodidae > Trachelipus > Trachelipus rathkii. The sequence continues at coordinate 32,907 of JABUQX010030442.1, forward strand.
AGATAAAACGAGGAGAACATTTAGATTGATTTGGGTCATGGTGGATAGGGAGATGGATGATAGTCGGTTGTTAAACGGGTGTAGGTAGTGGTGAGTGTGGGGTTGGGAATCGCCTGCTGGAGACGAAGAAAAAGTGGGATCTGAGTCAGTAAGGAATGCCTGGAGAGAGGAATGTTGAGTTTTGGCAGAGGCGAGAAGAAAGGTGCATTAATAGGAGCGAAATTTCGGGGTTTTTAAGGATGTATGGTTGCTGGGTTTTTGGTTCAGAATATAAGCGAAATTGCTTTAACAAAGCGCAAGAGTGCTTTTGATAATAATAATAATAAAAAGTAATTTAAATTTAACTTAAAAAAAGTAGTAGATTATTAAATGATGAAGTTGCGGATTTTAAAGGAAATTGTATAAACTATATTGGTTGGAGACAAATAAACACATATAAATATATATATATTAATTATACTATATATATATATAATATAATATATATATATATATAAATAAAAAAATTTAATTTATAATAAAAAAAATAAATAAAAAAATTTATATTATTAATTAATTAATAAAATTAATATTTTAATAAATATATATATATATATATATATATATATATATATATATATATATATATATATATATATATATATATATATATATATATATATATATATATATATTTTTCTTCACAAAAAAAATATAAATAAAAAATATAGAAGCGAACAAATTTTTTTTTTATATCGTTTATTTTTCAAAACGAGTTGAGACAGGCCCTGCAACGAAGTTTTATTTGTGGTTTTCCCTATTTAGTCAATGTTAAATCATTTTTAAAACAATTTCAAAATATTTCGTTCAGTATAAAATATTTCAGTTAAGGAAAGTTGCATTTATAATTGCAACGCGGAGGAAAATCGAAGCCTTATATATACTTCTTATACGCGTTATATATATATATATATATATATATATATATATATATATATATTATATATATATAATAGTATATATTATATTAAATATATATATATATATATATATAATATATATTATATATATATATATAGATTTAATATATATATAGAATATAGATACATATATGTATATATTATATATTTGGTATTGAGTCATTTTAATAATAATAATTAAAAATTCAAAAATATATTGATATTGGAAAAAAAAGTGGTCGTTGCACAAACATGCAACGACGCACTGATAATAATATATATATATATATATATTTATATTAATATATATATATATTAAAATATTATATATATAATATATATTAATTCTATATATTATATAAATATATATATATATATAATATATATAATCACTGTAATATATTAAGCTATGCTCGCTTATATTTATGTATGTTGGTATGATACCCTGGGTTGCTTAAGGTTACATATGACAATACACTACATTAAAACACTTTAATAAATTAAAACATTTAAAATTCTGATTACAAATTTTCGACAATTTTGTCCTTTTTCAAGTAATATTACAATGAGACCAAAGGAAATTTTTTATTATTTACGGATTATATTCTTCAAATGGTAGGTTGGTTATCTATTAAGCTTTTGTAGTAAGGTGACATTTGCATGAATTTATTTTTTGTATTGCATCTATCTTGTAATCTCCAGAGCAGCGATTATAATTGGGCAAATTGAATATGCAGAAGGCCTCTGTAATTTTTCTTTTTTTAGTGTCAAGTATGTTTCTAATGTGTGTCATGTTATTAATTTGTATTTGATGATTTTGCGTGAATCTGTGGTGAGTGAGGGCTGAATTTTCTTGGTGGTGTGTGTTCGCCTAAAAAGGTCGTGTTATGTTTGGTATGTTGTTTGCGGATAAAGTCTATTGTGTTCCATAATATTATTGTTACAATTGTAGCAAGGTAGTTTTGTATAGGCAATGGGGGATTTGTTGACTGTCGATTTGGGGGGTGTTAGTACTTTTTTTGTTTGATTGGAATATTGTTGAGAGAGGGTCAATTGTATGTGTTGTGGTATGAACTTTTTTATGATGCTTGTGTGTGAAGCTGGTTAGGTTATAGTGTGATGGAGTATGTTTTTGTGTTACACGTTGGGTTGTATTTTGTGTGTAGTAATTTTTTTTTTTTTTCTTTGCATTTTTATAGGCATTGTTTATTATATTGGGGGAGTATTTTCTAGTTTTGGAAGGTGTTTTTGATCAGATTGTTTCTTTTTTTAAGTGTGGGAAGAGCAAATTTGAAGGCACGTAAATATAAAGCGGAAAGTGTGGCTTGTTTTGTGTTTTTTTGTATGTGCGGAGTACCAATAAACATTAACACAAGCATTATAAAAAAGTTCATACCACAACACATACAATTGACCCCTTCAAACAATATTCTAATCAAAAAAGTACTAAAAACCCCCAATCACAGTCAAAAAATCCCCCATGCCCTATACAAAAATACTTTGTACAATTGTAACATAATTTATTATGAGAAACATAGACTTTTCGCAGAAACCAACACATAAACAGCGACCTAGAACACACCAGAAAAGTTCAGCCCTCATCAACCAGCAGATTCACGCAAACATCAATACAAATTAATAACATGACACACATTAAAAACATACTTGACACTAACAAAAGAAAAATTACAGGAGGCCTTCCTGCATTTCAATTTTCCCAACTTAATACCGCTGCTCTGGAGATTACAAGATAGGACGACAATGGACAAGAATATTTTTTGCAAATGGTGCACCTTACTACAAAAGCTTAATAGAAAACCAACCTACCAATTGAAGAATATAATCCGTAAATAAGTAGAAGAAAATTTTCTTTGTCTCATTGTTAATATTACTTGAAAAAGGACAAAATTGTCGAAAATTTGTAATCAAATTTTTAATGTTTTAATTTATTAAAGTTGTTTTTAATGTGAGTGTATTGGTCATATGTAACCTTAAAGCAACCCAGGGTATCATACCAATATATATATATATGTAGTATATATATATAGTATATATTATATATATATATTATGTATCATATATATATATATATATATATATATATATATATATTATATATATATATATATAGTTTATATAACTTTGCATCCCCTCCATCCAAGTTTTTCACGGGACGAAGCCGCCACTATGCAGTGGCGGCTCGTGAAACTTGGGATGGAGGGGCTTGCAAGTTATATAATATATATTCTACTATATATAGTATATATATATAATATAGTATATATATATATATATATATGATATATATACTATATATATAGTAGTATACACTCACTATATTTATATATATATTATATATACGATATATATATATATACTATATATATATATATATATATAGTAATATGGATATATATATAGTAAATATATTAAAATTATAGTATTATATTATAGTATATATATATAATTTAGTATATATATTATATATTTGATATATATATATTATATATATATACCCGTATTATATATATAGTATATATATATATATATTAGATCTATATTATGATGTATGTAATATATATTGTATAGTATATTATTGATGATATAGTATATATTATATAATATATATATATATATTAGTATATATATATAATATAGTATAGTAATATATATATAGAGTAGGTATAAGTATTATTATATATATATATATATATATATATATATAATTATATATATATATACTATATATATATATATATATATGTATATAGATGTTAAATTTGCATAATAATCGCATTATATAAGATGTAAGAAAGAACCTATATAGTGTTCTTTTCTTTAACATCTTATTCAGAATCTGCGATTATTATCTCAATATTTAACATTACAATTAAGAACGAGGGGATGAAGGAAGGCTAGACACCTGGTGCATGGTCGCCATTGAAAGGGAGCTCGGTTGCTTTTAAACTGGTTCTTGAATCAACTTTTTTGGGGTTGGGGGATGCTCAGTTGTATAGCATCGGTTATATTGTCCTCAGTCGCAGCATGGCGGTGGTTCAATCCCTGAAATTCAGTTTATTCTTTACCTCCATTATAGGGTGTTCTCGTCTTTAACAATATAGTACTACTATATATATATATATATATATATTATTATATATATATACTATAATTATATATAATGATAATATATAATATATATATATTATATAGGTAGTATAGTATATAGTTTCAATACCCTTCGATGTACTCTACATCCTCTCCTTAAGTTACAATTTTTGTAGCGGTGTGTGATGTTTGTAGTCATATATCCCCTTCTTTAGTGAGTTTTGTGTGGCTTGTCTTTCTCGCAGTTTTCCATCCGTCTCTCGTTCTATCTCTAAAGTGAGCCTCAGGGATTCTAACCGCTAAACTCGACTCTTTAAATGTATTTCATTGGATAAGACTAGAGCACCCATCCTTCATCTTTTTCGTCACTTCATTTGACATCTACACTTTCAAAAATTGTTTTATCGGAGAATTAGTGTCGGCCGATTGATACGGTCTAACGGATTTTTCCCTAACTTTGGTGGATTAAACGTGGGTCTTTTTTCCTTATACCACCAATGAGTACTTTTAAAGTTTGGTAAGGCGGCGCTAGGTTTAAGAAGCAGCATAAATCTAATGAAAAGAAGAGAGAGGGAGAAGGAAAGGGGAAAGAGAGAGAGAGGAGAGAGAGAGAGGAGAGAGAGAGAGAGAGAGAGAGAAGAGAGAGAGAGAGGAGGAGAGAGAGAGAGAGAGAATTACGATAGATAGGATAGATAGATAGATAGATAGTATTAGAGTAAGAGAGAGAGAGAGAGAGAGAGAGAGAGAGAGAGAGGAGAGAGGAGGGAAGAGAGAAAGAAGAGAGAGAGAGAGAGAGAGAGAGAGGAGAAGTTGAGAGAGAGAGATAGATAGATAGATAGATAGAAGAGAGAGAGAGAGAGAGAAGAGAGAGAGAGAGAGAGAGAGAGAGAGAGAGAGAGAGAGAGAGGAGAGGAGAGATATCGAGAGGGGGAGGGGAAAGTCATATAAGTGGAGGAAGAAAGGCATCCATTTAATTGCGGCAAAAAATTTCGCATAAAGACACAGAATTACTTTTTTCTGAAGCTGCGGGTAAGGATACTTGTTTCGCAGGGAGTCCGAAAGTTTTCACCTTTTTGTGTTAGAAGGTAAAAAGAGATAAAAATAAGGGGAATAACTGACAAAGGTAAAAAAAAAAAAAAATCGATTGAATAAAAGGGGTAATAAAAATAGAAAAAAGAAACATTTTACAATGTTATTAAAAAGGTCGATTATTAGTGAAGCGGAACGAAATATGATATATGAATGATTGACAATTGGAGATCGAGTGATAGGAAGAAAAGGGGAAATGAAAATGGAAAATATCTCAAGAGGGAATAATAATATTGAAATTCATAAGGAAAAGAAAATACAAGGAAAAAGGGGATAGTATGCAAATTGTAATAATACAAAGAGAGGAAATGGTAAGAATGAAATAAAATAAGGGAAGAAAAGAAGAGAAGTATGTATAAAATAAGATGTAAAAAGAAAAAAATTAGATCGTATGGCATAAAAAAGAAAAATTAGATCAAATTTCAGCTGTGATATAATTTATATAAAAATATAACTTTAATAATTATATTTTACAAAAATTAGTTAAACGACATATTAAAAATATTGAAATTAGAAGTCTTGGTATAAATTTAAGAAATTTACAAGATCAATACTGAAATTACTATAAAATTAGAAATTTTTAATACTCAATTAATCTTTGTTATATTATAAATTATTATAATTATTAAAAGATCAAAAATATTATTACAATTTAAAATCATGCGCTTTATTCTCTCATTAATTTTATTTCACATTTCATAGAAAAATTTTGCGTTTTTATGACGTACATTAATAAAATCCAGAAACTGTACTGCATGCGGGTTTTTTAATACTAAAAAATGAATGTAAATGCAAAGAAAAGAAACCCTTAAATTTTTAAGATGATAAAGTTTTACGAGTTTGACGAAGTTTTATTGCTTACCATCATAAGAAAAAAAGTTATTTTGGTCAAGGGTTGAATCTTTATAGGGAAATCTTTGGAATGTTTAAAAGACATACAAATTTCTTTATCATATATCAAAAAAAAGTGTTCAAAATGGAAAATTTTCAAATAGACTATAAATATTTAAAAATAATTTAATTACTATGGTTACCCTAAACATGTTTTTCAAAGGTCTTGTTTCATCATAAATATCAGGTAATAGACGTCCAAAAGAAAATAAATTATACCAATTTACCTTACCTAGGACAAGCGGTGATCTAAACCAGTTAGAAACCGGTTTTGTCGAATCGGTAGTTAAAACCTTTTTCATTAAATAGAACCGGCAGGTAAGCTCTTTTGCTGTATGACTTAGGGCAGGGTTAATTTTAACTTCGGGCTGAGCCCCTTTTAGCCCCTAACTAAAATGGACAAAATTCATAATTTTCAGCCAATTTTGATTAGAAAAAGAAGCAAACGGCAGCTTTTCTGATCTCTAAAACGTTTATTTTTAGTGTTTTTCTGTGTTCAAAGTCATTTCTTTTGAATTTTCATTTTATGAAAACCCATGTTTTCATATTCTTTGATTCACATCTACATTTTTTTTCGAAATGACTTCAAACTTGAACTTAGCGTAGATTGGTCCATTACCTACAAAATGCACACTTATTTTGTTTGATTTTTGACAACAGATAATAGCAATAGTCAAAATTAAAAACCTACTTTTTTTTGGTTTTGAAAATGAAAAATTGTTTCTGTTTTGGCGGTCGGGAGATACACATTTTTTATTTACATATTTTTTTTTGTATGCAGTAATTTAGGATTTGCTTTTGAAACAAATTTCCAAAAAAAAAAAAAAAAAAAAAAAAATTTTTGAAAAATTTTAAATTTCTTTTTCCGAGTATGCAAAAACATTATCTAAGTATAAAAGGTGTATCTCACCCCACTATATACGCCCTGAAAATTTAGTGTTGATAAGTAGGAAAAAAAAATATCTCTATTTCACCTTTTCAAAAAAAAAAAAAAAAAAAAAAAAAAAAAACATTCAAAATCTATCAAATCAAAAAAGCCGACATAAACCCACGATATATGACGCTTGA
>JABUQX010030442.1:50000-52006 GCA_015478945.1 Trachelipus rathkii
TATTATATATAATATTATATATTATTTATATATAATTTATATATATTATATATATATATATATATATATAATATTTATCATACTATAGCTAATTATAAAAATTATATATATATATATTATATTATATATATATATATAATTGAAAGGACCACTACTTCTCCAGTTTCATAAGCAATCTAGCTATGACCACTCACTCGTTGCTCGTCTTTATGATCTTATAGTCCTCTTCGGAACTTGATCGGAGGGGGGTGTTCTTGAGCCTTTGGATGAATGAAATCAAACCATCATTCAATTAAATTATTTCTTGTCATCTACAAATTTTAAATTCTTCTGCCATTTTTTATTATTATTATTATTATTATTATTATTATTAACTATTTATTTAATTATTTTATTTTATTATTATTAATTTATTATCATTATATTATTATTATTATTATTATTATTATTATTATTATTTTTATTAATATTATTATTATTATCATTATCATTAATGATTTTTATTGTTTCTATTTTTATATTTTTCATTATTTCTATTTTTATATTTTTATTATTACTATTATTATTATTATTTTATTATTATTATTATATTATTATTATTAATTTATTATTATTATTATGTATTAATTATTATTATTATTATTATTATTATTATTATTTTTATTATATTATTATATTATTATTATTTTTTATTATTATTATTTTATTTATATTATTATTATTATTATTATTATTATTATTATTATTATTATTATTATTATTATTATTATTATTATTATTATTATTATTATTATTATCATTAATTATTTTTATTAAGATTTATTGGTTGGGGACGTTACTAACTTTAACTTTAATATTTTTTTGAAAATCTTTACAACAGAGAGAAGACAATATTACAGTGACTTTCCTGACGCGTTAACCTCTTTGTACTTGAGACATCTTCAGAGGAAAGAAATTTGTATGCGATGTGTGTTTTTGTTCATATATCATAATTAAATCAAATAATAATAATATACTAATATATAATAATATATATATTAAGAAAATAAAATAATAATAATAAATAATATAATATAATAATAATAATAATAATAATAACTATATATAATAAAATAATAATAATATAATAATAATAATAATAATATATAATAATAGAATGATAATAATAACTAATAATATATGATAATATATATATAATAATAATATAATAATAATATATAATAATAATAATAGTAATAATATTAATAAATAATAATATATATATAATATAATAATAATAAATAATATAATAATATAATAATAATAATAATAATAATAGTAATAATATTAATAATAATAATATAATAATAATAATAATAATAATAATAATAATAATAATAATAATAATAATAATCAATAATAATAATAATAATAATATAATAATAATAATAATAAATAATAATAATAATATAAAATAATAAGTATTTTAATAATGATATAATAATAATTAATATTATTATTATTAATTATTATTATTTTGATATATATATATTATACAAATAATTATAATTATATATTATAATTATAATTATAATTATTATATTATTATTATTATTATTTATTATTATTATTATTATTATTAATTATTATTTTGATTTATATTATTATTATTATTTATTTATTATTATTATTATTATTATAACTATTATATTATTATTATATTATTATTATTATTATTATATTATTATTATTATTATTATTATTATTATTATTCTTATTATTATTATTATTATTTGATTAATTATATTATTAATTATTTTATTATTATTATTTTATTTTTATTATTACTTATATTATTGATTTTGATTATTATTATTATTATTATTATTATATTAATATTATTATTATTATTATTATTCATTAATTTTTTTTTATTTTTTTTTTTATATTATTATTATTATTATTATTATAATTATTATTTTATTATTATTATTATTATATTATACTACTGTAACTCTCCTGCTTTT
>JABUQX010030443.1:0-23802 GCA_015478945.1 Trachelipus rathkii
GGCTGAAATCTGTGGCTCCTCAGATTGTCGAGAAAGACCCAATTTTTAGTTAGAGTGGAAAAGAGTGCCAATTTCACGTAGGATACATGGGGGTTTCCGTACACTGTTGTTATAGGTTCAAATGGCATTAACGCTTAAGCGTTATTCGTTAACTCTTAATTTTTTCGTTACATTTAACGCTTTCGTTAATTTCGAAAAAGAAGTAACGGATTATTAACGAGTTACATTTGTGATATATTGAGACATTAAAATTTCCCCTAATCCGTTAACGTTACTTTAATTGACGGTTTTATAAAATATTTCATTTATCAGATTTTATTAGATTCGATAACAGATAAACCTTATTTTCCGCCAAATTTATCTTAAACGCTCCTTTTCAATTAGTTAAAATGTTTGTTTTTCTTATGCTGTATTCTCATTTCTTATTGATTAGCAGAATAAAAAAAAACGTAGTGATGTTACCTTCAATGAGTTCATTAATTTTTTCGCTCGTTATAGCTGCATTCTTTTCTTGGGAGGGAAAACTTAGGTTGGAAAAAAAACAAAAAAAATATTAAAGGGGGGAGAAAGTAGATCCCAATAGGTTTATAAAGTTTTTATAACAAATATACATATGAGAAAACTGACTTAACACACACATATACTTATTATATTTCTTGTAAGATAATATAAATAATATTTATTAACCATATTTTTATGGCAGACAAAAACATATTCCTATTTCAAAAATTTTATATTTATCATTAAAATAATTTGATTTCTGCAATCAATATTTAGAGCAGTTTAACAATTTTTATACCTATTCCTACATATTTGAAGACGGTTCAACGTTACTTATTAACGTTAACTTCCATTACATTCTTTACCGATAAACGTACTTTAATGATTAATGCCGTTATTTTTTTTTTTTTAGCCTTATTAAGGATTAACTGCGTTAACTTTCTCATTAACGGTGCCCACCTTTGTGGATTTTGAATTCTCATCTATCTGTATTAGAATGTCTAAAAATGGTAGGGTGTTGGAGATGGACAATTCTAAGTGAATTTTATGGAATAGGATTTGTGGTTAATGTATTCTAGTAGGACGTGGGGGTCCAAATGAAGTGGTAAAGATACAACACGTCGTCACGTAATCTCTTCAAAAAGATTCGGTAACTGGGTGATGAATATGTAGTGTTTTCAAAAAGAAATCATGAATATATTGTAGGGGCTAGGGAGAGATTAGAATCAGTCCATGGAGAGACCTGTGTTTTATTGTTTATAAAACTTGCCGTTAAATTGAAAATGATTGCCTTGAGTTAAAAGGATAAATAACTGTTTTATAAGGTTAAATGGGATGTCAAATTCTATGTTGTTTTTCAATATATATTCTTCCATCCATTCCAGAGCTGTGTTGACTGGGACGTTGGTGAATAATGACACCACGTCAAAGCTTAAGATATTTTTGTTTTGAAGATTAGTATTATTAAGGGACGAGATAAATTGTTGGCTATTTTTTACATAGAGTTGGTCAAAAACAACAACAAACTAAATAACATATTCAAAAATAATATATGGAACAAGATGGGCAACGAGGAATTTTTCATCAACAATTCTCAATATATATAGTCAGAAAATCAAAAATTGGTACTATCTTTGGGTCCGTCTTTCGGGGTTGGTGTTAATGATAGCCTGACGGAATTCCTCTGGAACATGGAAAAATTTCAAAGTAACAATAACAGATTAAATACAAATATAAACTGTGACCTGTTGAAAGATATATATATATATATATATATATATATATATAATATATATATCATTTTTTATTTTATAATATAATATTATATATATATATAGATATTATATATATAATATATATATATAGTACTTACATTATATATATTATAATATATATATATATATATTATATATTATATTATATATATATATATATATATATAGCTTTCCCACCCAAAAAATGCACCGCACACCCTTGCTTAGGACTATGAATTATTAATAAAGGATTTGGATGCACGCCAAATTATTAAAGTTTATAATCCTTCTCATCGATAATTGCAGGAACTTAAAGATTCAGGAAGTGTCACGAAGGTTGAGAGATATCCTAGCAGACTAGCTAGAAGGTACTGGAGTACGCAGATTTTGCATACGTGACATAAATTGGGGGCCAGTCCTAGGAATATTATTTTCTCTTGATCGAGAATTATAATAATTAGTAAAGAAGAGTTGAAACTCTCGAGAAGAAAGACCGTACTCTTTGGTCTGTAAAGAGTGAAATTCATCTGCATTATTTTAAGTAAATTATCATCATACATCAGTGCTACTTTTGAAGAAAGACGAATATGGATTACTACTCAATGCTTAAAATAATTCAAGAACTTGGACTCAAAGGAAAAAATGCCAAAGAGTTCATAGAAAGAGAAAGAGGGTAGAAATATTAGAGAGATTGAAGCCGCTAAAAGAGAAAAGGATAAGGAAAAGGAACGCGCCGAAAAAGGAAAGCAATGTCAATTTTAAATAAGAAGATTAGAACGTATGGTTCAGACAAAAAGAGTTATAACACATTCGGAAAAATAGCATGGAGAAATGAAAACTCTCGCTAAGCTATTATGGCATAAAGGATATAACACGAAAAGCCCTAGTCACGGAAACGAGCCAAGAAGAAACGTACTATAAGCAAAATCGCACAGAAGTTTTGCCGTATGTAACTGCGAAAGCTGAATGCCGAACGTGTTCAGAGGGGATCCAGAGGAACGTCAAATATGAATACCTATGTTTGGAAGAAAGTACCGTGATTCCTTATATTAGATTAGAATGCAGTAAAGACCTCGAAACCAAAGAAGGAAGTATGCCAGTATTGAAAGGTAGAGTTAATAGTTATCCGGCGTCTAAGTCACGCGATAATGGACGCAACGGGGTATTCATTCTAATTGCTGGGGGTGTAACCGGAACAAAACCACCCAGATTTCCAGATGAAAATTGTACAAAAGCGGCAGAGAAGCCTGATGTAACGAAAATAGCGTGTGAGCAATCGGTGAATACACACGAAGAAAGTTTTGAATCGGAAAATGAAAAGCACGGATTTATAGAAGTGTCAAATACGGACTTTGTTATTCCAGAAAATATTGAAAATAACAATGGAAAAAAGTCTGAGGAGACTGAAGTCAAAAGAAGACACAATGTAATTGAAGAATCAAGCTTTATTATTTCTAAGGTTGATGAAAATAAAAATGAAGAGGTTTGATGATACTGAAAAAAAAATACAGTGTGATTGAAGATTCAGACTATTATTTCTATGGTTGATGAAAATAATGATGAAGAGGAGCCTGAGGATGCTGAAAGCTGAAGAAGTCGCAGAAAAACTGAAGAAAGGAGTAAAGGATACGAAGTCAATGGTAATAACCATAAGGTTAATAATGATTTATTTGAAGTAGACAGCAGAGAGACTGTACTTTCAGTTGTCAAGCAGAACGAGCATAAGGAAAATTCTTACATAGAGAGTCTAAATGTAGAGAATAATTTGACTCCGACTCCATCAGATATCCCTATTGTTGATAATCGTGAGTACGAAAGTAAATATAAGGAACTCTGTTTTCAGTAATCTCGTAAAGTCGTCGACGATAAAAACGAACGCACAGTCGAGCAACTAGGCTTGGAAGATATCGATTTTAATTTGGATTTTTGCGAGAAAAGCAATTCAAGGGCTAACAGAGATGGGTCAAAAGGTAACCCGCAGCATCGCAAAGTATCGATAATATTGATACAAAGAATTCATCAAATGATGTTGATCTCATAATGAAAGAACCACAAGCGGTTTAACAGAGAATAGTTCTGACCAAGAGTATTATGCAGATCCTGAGAATTTTAAAGGTGACAAGGATGAAAATGACCACCCCCATAATGGGAAAGATGAATCTGATACAGAAGATAATGAGGAAGAGCAAGCATCAAGAAAAAAGAAAAGATTGATAGAAAACTTGAAGAACGGTTTAAAAATGACTCGCGACCAACTAAAACAGTTGCAGAGGGAAGATTATTTTATGAGCAAAATCTTTAAGTGGAGTCGAACGGAAGGAGAAAGCGACGTCACCAGTCATCAATTATACTATGGAACCTTGTACAAAGTTGAAAGACTCAGTGAAAAAGCATGTCGAGAAATCAGTAGTCGAGATGGATACCGCCGAGAATAACGGTAGTCAAAAACAAAGTAAAAGCGATCGCTCAAATGATAAATGTAGGAGTATATCATATTCGACAATATATTAAGAAAAGGAGAATAAGTTAACTAGACTCGAGATAAGTTATGAAGAGCAAATATATATCATTAGCGGTTGGATCACATAGCATAGCTGGAAGTGAATCCTAGACCAATTATCATTCTTTATGTTTCTTTACGAATGGACGTTTCAATTAGTTCTTCAAAGGAAATGTATAAGATGAAACGAAATTGTGAAGGCACGATTAAAAGATATTTTGCTAATATATAACAAAGATGAACGTCTAAAAGCTATGTTGAAAATATGGGGTGAAGATGAGCGACTTGAGTGATATGTGATTCTCTTCTTTACTCACTAACATATCATTGGAGATATACTACGGTGGAGGAGGCAAGCTTGCCTATATGAGATTATAGAAGAAAGGTTGAGAGAAAAGAATAAAAATCAAGGATAAGATCTTAACTAGTATAACATAACGTGTCCAGATCAGCAATATCAGATACAGACCAGAGTACAGGAGAGCCCTTATCAGTTAATTCATCGTGAGATGTTATGGAATCATTTATAATTCATATATTATTCTCTATCTTATTATATATTATATATATTATATTATATTATATATTATATATATATATATATATAAATATATTTAACATATATACATCCTTATTTAATGATCTGGTGGTAAGACTGTACTATATGATTTAATGAGTCTCGCTCCCCATCGGACATCGGCCATTTTTTTTGCACACTTCCTTATCCAATTCTATCGAACTTAGAGATTATATTGCACCAAACAATAAATAAGCCTCATCACATATCATTTTTAACTCTTATATAATCTACCATCATTTACCTCATATTAACTTACTCTATTATACTATATATATAAATAACTTAACTTACAAAAATCATTTAATAAATATTAAATTATATAATCTAAATTATCTACTACTATTATTAATATTAATAATATCTGCTCTTAATATAAATAAACAATAAATAAATTCCTTTATTTTAGACTCCTTGTCCGCCTCCATAGAAGAAAATGACGGAGGGGGATGGGTCGCGCATGACATTAGTGCTGCCGATGCATCTTTTTTAGGTCAAAGTTTTAAGATAGTTTTTGTAACTCTAGACAAGGGAAGCATTGTCCGACCCTACGTGCGAGTAAACTAACAGCACCTCATAACCTTTAAAATAGTTCGTTGAGCGGCGCGACCTGTATTCAATGTGCCTCAGCTACATTTTGGTCTAAATACGGCCATGCAAGTGAACATGACATCCTCCTAGAACGAATATAAAGATTAGTGGTAGCCCGTGGATCCCAATCCGGTAATAACTACAACTTTCCTCTTCAGTTCACCCTCTTACGACATATATCACCCTCCAGCACCAGAACAAAGTAGCTCAGCGCATCCTTTCACCATTTAGCCCGGAGAAGATAATAATATTCTATTTTCTTAGTGTATTTCCTCTTTCATACTCACGTAGGGTGATTTCATCCGGCGTCCCTGAGATATATATATTGAACATTTTATTTTTATCTGACTCATGTACCTATAACTTTAATACTATTATCCATCCTAATTAAATATACAATATCTAATTAGTATTATATCGCCTTAGCTATTAATATTAACTTGATAGTTAATACAATACTCCTAAATAATTCTACTATTTTTTTCCGCCTCGAACTTACATAAATTTATATAGTATATATATTAATTATTATAGATTAAACCTAAATATATGTTTGAAAATCCATAAATCAATTTTCCTATATATTATAACTTTCTAATCAGATATATCGATGCTTCCATGTGAAAGACTGTTCTTATTATTACAATATTAGTATTGGAAAGTTTATAATTAATAACATATTTAATAATACTAATAACATTAGTTTAACGTGAAAGTTTAATGATTTTCCTAACGAGTCGATGCAATATTCAGCATGAAGTTAGATTTAACTTAGCGTCCTGTCATGCTAAATATATTATAAATATATATTTATTAAAGTTATTTATTATCAGTATGTTATATAATATACTTCACAAAATTAGGTATGACGCATTTCTGCTACTTCAGGTATGGTAATATATTATCCTATCCGGTACCTACATAAGTATTATATGGCTTAATTTCAAGTTTTTTAATTAGTCCCATGACCGAAATATTAGACCCGATTAACTTGAAGTAATGTTACCACCACTTAGCAATTATTATATTACACAGTTTTATTTAATTTTTAATATAGTTATTATAGTTTTAGGCAACATCTATATTTATATCACTGACTGTCAAATTATAATATATGAATCTATTTTTGTATTATTATATCATACTAAAGGGTGCTGGCGTTATGTGAAAGTCCGGAGTTTTCGCTATGGAGTTACTGAAGATATGATCGTATAGGAGCGAATCTTGTATATAATGCTAACTCATTTATATTATTCACAATCAGGAAGTTACTAAGCGTTTAACTTAAGATGAAACTCAGAATCTATGTATAATCGACAAATTTACTAGAAGATCTTTATAAGATATTAATTATTACTAGTGAATTCCTCACTGATTTAAAATTAATGAGTATTAGTAAAATATACTATAAACCAGATTGGCTGGTTCATGTGTCGTATGTGGAAGTTCGGATAGTCGGAAACTGACGAAATAAAATTATCTTATCAATGTAAGATAAACATTACTTCTGAAACTGCTAGTAGTAACGATCGGAGTGTAAAATTTATAATGAGAGTCTCCTAATTTTTAGGTGTAGTTACAGTATTATCATCTAATATGGTCAGGGCGAGTATTCTATATATGATTAATTAATACACTTAAGTTATATGAGGAATTGAATCTCATGATGATATATATATATCAATATATATAATCACACTTGTAATATCCAATTCCTCTCTTATTATATAATTATTAAATACAAGAAATACATTAGATATTAATAAAACATGTAAAATTAAATTATATATCTACTCTATGAGCATTAGTCATTGTAGCTCATAATGAAATAAATCATAAACTACAGAGAGGTATCCTAGCGTATTAAGTTACAAGTTTTCCGGACTTACTCTTTCACACACCAACCTAAAGAAGAAGTTAGTAGATATTTCTATATCATAAGGAATAGTAATACATATCAGATACGATGGGGACATACTCTTTAAAGTTCACTTGACAACTACAAGTGAGTAGCGTACTCATTCTTAATTCTTCCATTTAACCATTTCTTCCTTTTCATTACATGTCGTATTATCTTCAAATAACTTACTTACTATTGTGAGTGTAATTTATTAATACACAGGCAATAACTCTCTTGCATCTTAGTCATCTACTTCTTTACCTCTTTTCAATAACTTCTATGTTCCAACGTTTTTCACCATCTATAACAAGTTCCACTAGTAGCGTGTACTAGGAAGAATAAGAATCAATAAATGCTCTAGTTCAATTATTATATAGTAACAACAGTATATCTTTAAATCGTGGGGGAAGGGAAGCATGATATATGTCTTCTTGAGTTCCTTACATTCTAGAAGTATCCTATTGCTTTATATATTGTATGTTCCTTAGATATATCCATAATTAACTAACTAGAGTACCTTAAATATAAACTAACTCTGACGATATAGTAATTGTATAAGGAATACCCATAAATATAATAATATATTATTTATTTATAATTATATTTATTATCTAATAATAAAAGGTTTTATTTATTTTAATTATTTATTATATTTTTAGAGTAATATTTACACATTATATATATATACTTTAAGAGCTCAATTAAGATAGTACATATAGCACTTATAGTTACCTATCATATATATATATAATAATATATCAAACTATAGGCGAGAAGTTCATTTTGGAGAATCACGTTAATCGGCTCAATTACATTAAGAGAGCTTGAACTTGGGGTAAATTCGGGCCAAATGCGGCATTATCGATTAATATAAATAGTAAACCACTACTTAAGGGGGCACCATGAGCCTTTAATTCTATATCCCACTTAATGGCTAGGACCAACTTTGTTAAGAGATACTAGTATTACACTAGATTAGATAATACTACTTATTTAATATACCCAAGAGCAGGATATACACTACTTTACAGCAAGGTTTGATTTAGTCAGTAACCCTATAATTGCCATCAATAATATATAGAGCAATATAGACCATTAGCAGATATTTTCCATACTAGAAGGCCCAGCTCGGCCCAAGCGCTCTGTTAAAGTTAATCACAGGTTCCGTGTTCCAATGGCCCGGTAGCTCATTAACCGAACTGGCCCGGAGAAAGTCTCGTTCATATATTGAGAATACATATAGTCTTCCAGTCCTCTATGCGATGCGTATGCCCTATAGGATATTATGAATAATTCCGGCTGAACCTAAGGAATTTAACTAGGCACTGTTCTCTTTTATGTGATCCTATAGATAATCCACTTCAGATTATACCAATTCTTACTCTCGATTATAAGAACATTATAGGAAAACACAATTAAGGTTTATTGGGATATCGTATTATGATGGTGTAAGAGAATATAATCAGCTCACATATTTCGTTTACCCAATCTTAGTATCACGGGGTCAAAACATTAATTGTTTGTTCCATTCTTGTTACCGCACACCTGTAAATTTTAAATGTCACTTCCGCTGTGCCTGTCGAGGAGAGATAAAGAGCGTTGATGATACAATCTATTAATATATTTAGTCAATACGTGAGATATGTGGAGTTGGTGTAGGATGTGTTGGAGAGAATGTAATAGTGGGAAATGGGAACTAATATATCTCAGTTAGGGCTAGCAATTAAAATAAATTCACACAGATGACATAAAAGAGGAGACCATATAATTTATAGTTTCTGCTTAGAGGAATCATATGAAATATTTATATTGAACTTTTAAAGAGATTTAATAATGCATACGCTAGCTCAATGATTGCTTCTACAATCTCATTAAATTACTTAAGAATATAGTCGATCCTTATATATCTCACACGCAATTGTATTTAAGAAAATCAATATTGATAAATGTTACTATATATAAGTAGAATAATATTTATAATATAGGGGATAAAATTTTTATACTATTAGAATACATTACTTCCATAGCCATGGCTGATCGATACGAATCTTAATAAACCATTCACACACCATATTGATTAGTAGAGTTGCGTATATATGCTGTATATATTCCTTGATGCTAATACTATCTCTCACATAGTCGACACTCATGTTCACTTGCTATATTTACAATATTATTTGAGCTATACACACATTCTTATTAGAATTAACTATAACTTAAAAGTATTTCTGAAATATAAAACAAATACATTTAATATATTTATTATAATATTCAGGCCAATCTCTCCTGAAATTGTGTTCAATTTAGGTAGAAGGTAATATATATAAACTTACTTAGTGTAAACATAAAGTCAAATAAAAGTTTATGAGAGTAATTTTAAGAGCCATACAGAATTTTATCTAGAAATTTTAAATAAAATAGTTAAATTGTAACAACATGTACTACCCTTCCTGCCACCCTTGTAAATGGCTTGTTCTATCTGTCGCTGCCTGTTTACCTCTACTAATATAAACTGAGATTATGATCAAGTACTGGCAACAACTAATTATAAAATTCGCTCAAAAAACTAACACAAAACTATTATAGTTGGTTAATATGATACATATATGAAGTTCTGAAAGTCGCATAAGTATTTTTATGAGATTTTCCCTCGCATTATACTTTATTATCTTCTCACATTATATTACATATCAACTCACGTATATATATTTAACATATAGATATCCATAATAGCGTCACGATATAATATTTACACTCTAAGTTCTAATCGTTGACAAGGAGTAAACAATATCCTCTATTACCAATAGTATATTATATATCTCATATCTGGTCGCATAGTTAACACACACTATGGTTTTTTGACTTTCTATTACGAGAGGTCCTTGAACTGTTGAACTCTCCCACTCTATACTCACTTTGAGTGCTCTTTAGAGCTCTCATACACAGTATCACCTCTCATACAAAAACTGAGAGTCTACTTGAGAAAGCTCCTACTATCTTCTAATTCTGATTAGTTCGTGCGAATCTTCTGACTAAGTGAAGGAGACCATGTCAATAATGACGTTGGTCGAAAGATATCCATCAAATCAATTATATGAGTAAAGAAAATTTGATTGGTTTAGAATTGCACATTAAAACTAATGATTTTAGTCAAATATAAGATTCCGCTAACACCCATGGAAGTCTATATGGTTGCAACATTATCCTTCCATAGGCAAATACAGATTATCATCAGATTATTTATGATTACACAATTTAAGTTATTGCCGGATTAAGAAGATTATAGTAGTATAGTAAAACATTAGACAATATACGTTATCATTTATAATAACTTAAAATAAAACCTTGAATAATAAATTGTACAGAGGATGATATACAACCTATACTCTGAATAACTATCAAAAGTTCTTTCTAAGATATTCATATGTTTCAGTTGCTATCTCATCAACCATTAAGATAAGATTTAACTCTGGAGAGAGAAAGAAATAGCATCAATGCTACAAATTTGACTTATGCATTGAAGAAATGAATGGATCCGGGAATCTCTTTTTTATGAGGAGCTTTAAGTATAACTCGGAGCACTCAAAAATCATGAGAAATGATTAGAAAATTTTTGTGCAAATATGTTTTATTCAAAAGCTTTAATTAGGCTTTACTTAATATAAATCACCCTGTTCTTTGGAAAAAATAAGGCATCTTTTAATAAATTGAAGTTTATGAATAAAAAAAGAAAAGCTTGTGTATCCTGCTAAAAATCAATGTCACATAAGCTTATCATTTTTAATATACTCGTTCGTCCATCTCAAAGATAAATAAGATTATGTAGCGAGGTTATTTCCCCATCATTTATTCAATCGTCAAATTTCAGAGAGACATCATTCGATGTTTTATGAGTATTATCGCAGAAATGAGACCTGGGAAATATGGTGCTGCATGGAGCTAACAACACAGACCAGTCATTTTTTTCAAAGCTCGCTGGTCACAGGATAAATGGGCGCCCATTGAAGTGCATTGCTTAAAGATAACTAGAGGATGTGCTGTTTGAAATAATTAATTGTACTGTGGGATATAGAGTCAAGGATAAGATGAATAATAAATCGAATGCACTCTCAGGGCCCATAGATAACTTCAGATACTTGGCTATGAAAATTATCACTTATTTCCTGTATGATAGATGTTTTTTAGGTACATCTCATCCTCTTCGAGAAAGATATTGTGGTTACTACGAATCAGATAACGCACTATTACTCTCGGTTTGGGAAAGATTGGCAATAAGTTACTACTCGAATCCCTTCTACTTTAACTGTGACTAGTTGAAATGTTGCAGGTTTTTTAATACTCTCAAATGCGTTAAAATTCATTAATTTACTGGTGATTTGGGTCATTTGATATGCCAAATCTTTTTTGTGGAGAGAAAACTCTCTCATCATTATACCTACTTTTAAATTTCATCGGACAATGGATCAATTTAGCTCTTTTTATGGTTTTCTTTATACCTACGTTTACTAAGAAAAATACAAAGATCATCCTTACCTTTTATTTTACTAATTAAAATTATTTTTGGACTTCCAGATATTCTCTTATTCAATTTGAATGGATTTCCATATTTATGTTGCATGTTATATTTAAATTATTATAAAGTATCAGCGATTTTACTCAAGTTCATAGCTCTTTCATCATAGTACTCTCTACGTATTCTTGAGATTTATTATATAATAGGAAGAATTCTTCACACACTTTTTATATATATTACATTTTTAGAAAAAGATCAAGAAATTTCCACATTGTGCGGACACAGAGTTCTTCGCCCGCCCGGTAGCCGCGGCTGAATGGTGGGAAGGCCACATTTCTTCCAACTGTCTTGTGAAATCACACACTAAAGACATGGTAGCTTAGGAAATCTAGTACCGGATTCACGGCCGAACTCAGAATCGTCTTAGTATAATCACTCCTTTAGTTTGCTCGAGTACATTTTTATTTTCACATGATTACTCCCGAGTATATATATAAAAATTTTTTAAGATATTGTATAAATTCGGAAATGAAAATATGGCTAAAATGCTATTGAGTAACATAAATGGAAAATGAGTATATTATTATTTGTAGAGAGAGACTAATAAGAATTTTTCTTTTATGTTCATTTATATAACATAAACTCTCACCATTATACACAGTAACCCTAATAAACTTTGTAATAATATAAGTTTAAATATAGCCTAAAATCATTTAAATCAGCTACTACCTACCTTCCTTGATATAATGTAACATAATAACTATATTAATCTAACCATATCAAAATCAATTCATTTAGTATGTACATAAACACGCCAGGAATCAAATTAAAATAATTATATATATATATTATCTATATATTAATATTATAATAATAGATATCATCATCCATCATCCAATCCTTTTTGTTTCCTGAACGACCGGAAAGAAGTCAGTCAGAAAAATACTGTAAATATCGGAAAAGAAAAGTTAGTATACGAATTATAATATTTTGAACACATAAGTTTATTGATAATAAGCAAGGTCATAAGCTTAAATCTGCACCCCTCTATATAATTAACCATATATATATTATTAGTGAATGATACTAACAATTAGTAGAGTTTATTATATATAAAAAATCCCACCCTTAGAGCTTCACGGGACCACGACGGACCTCACTATGGCATATAGTCCAAGTGTAGCGTTATTATTTCATACATCCCCTTGACAAATACACGGTGGGATTATACCTTAACAATCACAATTTAACCATCACTTCACAAAACCTTTATTATATATATGATAGGTCATACTCATAGTCACTATATTCTCTATCCTATCAATGCAACCATTTCTTCTCGCCTCTATATCTGGCAAACTCACATTTCTCTCCTGCAACATTCCTTTACTTTATATTATGAATCATCATCCTCTTTTTGAATTTTATATTTAACTTTTGGTTACAACTGGTGGTTTATATTAAGATTTTCAAATTGAATCATCGACGCTATTTCACTAACTTCTCCTTTCAATTCTGATATTCCTCGAGTATACGTTAAGATCCCTTGAAAATTATAACAGATTATTGTTTAGGAAAATCAAAATATAGGAACACGAAGACTAAAATTTAACGGATGTTATGAGTTCTTGATACCAATAATAATCATATAATTAACAGAAAAAAAGGATTTTCATAGTTTAACTAATATTAGGTCCCTAAAGCCATGTTATATAATATTTTAAGATTTTATCAATTATTAATTAACATGTAATATTTAATAATCGATCTTGCTATTAGTTTATAAGAAGATATTACTTCCTATTCTCTAGTCTATATATTTGGTAAAAATGATAAGAAAAAACTGTATTTTTTTATTATATATTTTTCGCATATTTTTATATTTTAAATATATTTTTTGTATATATTTTTTTATTTTGCTAATTGGTAAATAGTATGATTTTCTTTCTTTCCAACCGATTTCATTATGTGTTTGTTATTTACTGTGAATCTCTTGTTTACATGACAAATAATCATAGGGAAGATAGGGTAAGGTGCTCTTACCCAATAGTTTTTTGAAGTCTTTTAATAAAAAATTAAATGGTAAAGTTTACTCATTATTATGAATTTTATTATTGAACATGGAAAAAGGAAAATGATTATATTAATATAAACTTTTAAGAAACAAGTACCTTAGATTAGCTATTACAATAATAAATTGTATTTGGAAATTTTCCTTCCTACTTGTTCTTAAGAAGTAAATTCTAATCTATGGGCGTACGTAAATTCTTCATTTTCGTATATATGTACGGGCAGATGGTCATCATATCTTGCTGACCGATCGAAAAAGATACGAAACACGCCAGCGAGAACGTGAATTTTTATCTATCTGATATTTACTAGTAATGGGATGCTTCTATGGATTTTTGATTCTCTCTCTCTCTCTCTCTCTCTCTCTCTCTCTCTCTCTCTCTATATAATATATATATATTATTATATATATATATATATAGTATATATATATATATATATTATATAGTATATATATATATATATATATATATAGTATATATCTATTCTATCTATCTATATCTATCGATCTATCTAATCTATCTATCTCATCTATCTATCCTATCTATCTATTAATGTACGCAATAAGTTTCACTTATCGGCGACAGTAGTATATAGAGATATGTATTAGCATAGCATAGATATGTTGTGTTTACTGCGTAGTTTGAAGTAAGAGAGGTTTAGATATGGTGTGTATATTGAAAATTTTTGTTTATATGCTACATTACTTAAGTTCCGTTGTACTTTTATAATTGAAATAATCCATAATAGAAGTTAGTGTTTATTTTATATTAAGATAATATTTACAATTAAAGTTATAAACTTATGTAAAGAACAAACAGTTTAATTTAAAAAAATTTGGTAGGCTTTATATTCCGTTTGCGTTATCTCATATAATAGTGATATCACATGAATAAGTTTATTAAAAATGACGTGAGAATTAAATTTTTTTTCCTACTAAAATAGATAAGTCTCATAAACGTAAATTTATACTAATTAAATTTTTTTCTTCAGAGGATTTATATATGTTATTATATATAGTATATATATATATATATATTATAATAAGTTAAATATATATATCTGATATATATATATCTATATATTATATATATATATATTATATAGTATTAAATTATACTATATCTATATATATATAATATATATATAGTATATATATATATATATAATATATATTATATATATTATATATATATCATATTAATATATATAGTATATATATATATATACTATATCTATTAACTGACCTACTCCAAGTTGTTATTTTCAATATTTATTCTGATATATAATTATATATATTATATATATATAGTATATATATAATATATAATATATATATATATATATATAATATATATAATATATTATATATAGTATAGTATATATATATATATATATGTATATATATATATAGTATATTATATATTTGCCTTTTAAGAACTACGGAAAATGTTTGTTAGGATGTCTTACAAAAATTTTACACAATGCTATTTTATTTTTCTCAATCTTATACTCACTTTAAAAGAATAATGAAAAGGTAATATATATTAGTATATATATATTATTTATTATATAATATTATATTATCTATAATATTATTTATATATATATATATATATATATATATATATATATTATATATATATATATATAAATATATAATTATATATATATATATAATAGCTATAGTATTATGGTAGTGATAGGGTGCTTATGCAGATTAGTACGCACACGATTTTATTCGTACAACGTTTGCACCTATTTACGTACATGATTGGTTATATTTATGCAATTGCGTACATGCATTTATGTGCAAAATTGCATCATGACCCATATTTTGCTTAACATACACACACACGGCACGCACGGCATCACACACTAGACTCACACAACACAGTGAGAACCGAGGAATGACGTCATATTTTAATTTTTTTGTTGTTACTGGATGCTTGTTGGTTGTGCGCTACGCATACTACTATAATATATATATATATATATATCTTATATATATATATATTAAGTATATATATATAATATATTAATATATATATATATATATAATATATATATATATATATATTAGTATAATGTTAATTTACTTTAGTTAATGTTTAAATATTTTAATATACTACATTTTCTAGCTATGTTTGGACTTTTAATATGTTTAAATTTTTATTTATTTATTTTAAATAATGGCAAAATTACAATTCCATAAGAGAATTCGAACTATCTTCCTATTGAAACGACTTACTGGCGGGCTTTAGACCCAGAGCTGTAAAGTTGCCCGTCTTGATATACCGGTAAACTTTAATTTATTATATTGCAATAATTTATTAGACACGCTTATCATGTCGGCCATTTGTTATTCTCTTTGGGGGTTCCTCGAGTTGTTTCCTTTCTAAACTTAGTCTTATATTTTTGCTTATATATATATATATATATATATATATATTATATAGTATCTATATATATAGTCTATATATAATAATATTATATATTAGTATATATGATATATAATATATATATATAAATATATATATATAGTATAATAGTATATATATTATAGATATTTTATTATACTCCCAGTGGTAGATGCCTAGCATCAAGCGGAGGGTTCTAGGTCCCAACGTGGTCCGGTGGGAACTAATGTGATATTCTCTCCCAGGGCTTGATTGGTCCTGCCCGGATGATCCATCAGTAACGCCCTAGCATAGGGCTCAGCGAGTCAGCGCTGTTTGGTTTTTATAATATATATATATATTAGGTTAGTATATATATATTATTATATAATATAGTATATATATATATTATATATATATAGGTTATATGATATATATATAAATTATAATATATATATATATATTTATATCTGAACGGGCTCCGTATTTAGCTTTATTTTCTAGGTCTTTTCTGTTTACGACAGGTTTTCTCAAAACCCCTTGTTACTTTGAGCTGTTTATAGCAGTCTTGATGCGTGGATGAAATCTTCAAGATGAAGATTGTCTTGGGTATATTAGCCTAGGTGTTTTCCAATTTCTATATAGCGGTCTTTAGCTAAAACTGCACGGCCTCTTTAATTGAATCAGAAAATACCTATCACGCTCATAGGTATCCTGGCTTTTGACTACTTCTTGAAGAAAATAGTATATGAAACTTATTCAGTTTAAATTCTTTAGTTTCTTATAGTTCTGTATATTTTACATAAATAGGAGTTATTGTTGTGAATTTATGAAGGTTAAGAAGGCACTTTCAGAATGTTAATAAATGTCAAATTTCAAAAGGTTTTTTAAAAGTAACATTAAATTAAAAGTTTAAAAAACAAATTTCAAAAAGTTAAATTTAAAAGATTAAAATTTAAAAAATTAAAAGTCCAGACTCGTATTTTAAAAGTCTTTCTGTAATTTAAAATTCACTTTTGTAAAATGTTTTCATTATATTTTCCTTATATATATATAATATACGTTGTTTTATTAAACATATATATATCATTATATTATATATTGTATATAGATATATTATATTTAGTATGTATATATATATATATATATATATATATATATATTATATATATATAATATATAGTATATAATAATATATATAGTATTATTTTATATCTATGATATAGTATATATATATTATATTATAGTATTATTATTATTTTTTATATGTAATTTATATAATATATATATAGTAATATTATATATAGTATATAGTATATATATATATATATATGTATATATATATAGTAAGTATCATATTGATGAATATATATATATACTATATAATATATATATATATATATTTTATATATATAATAATATATATAGTATATTATATATATTATATATATATATAGTATATGATATATAAAATATATAATATATATTTCTATATATATATATAATTGTTTACATTACAATAAGTATACACATAATCATATATCTAATATATATTTATATATATGTTCACAAATGTTTTTCAGGTGGTGTTATTAAATATATATCAGTGATAGCTATATTAATATCTTAATAGTGGTATGCAATAAAAAATATATATATGATTTTAATTGGTGTTACACATAAATGTACATAATTTATGTGTTCCTGACACACACGTAAAATATATCTTTTTAGCGCGCCAGTCGCCTGGTTCACAACATATCATAGTAAGTTTATGTGATTTAATATATTTTCTCACGCTTCAATTACTACTAAAATAGACGTAAGGTATTGAATATTGCTCGTACGCTAAAATGACGTTATTACTATGTCTCTAATCGTTGTAGACGGCATTTCTTTCCATTATTATTGATTAATAATAATTTATTAATTATTATATTCATTATTATTATTATTATTATTATATTTATTTATTATTATTATTATTAATAATTAATTATTAATTATTATATTCATTATTAATATTATTTTTATTATAATATTATTTTTATTATTATTATTATTCATTATTATGTATTTCGAAGTCATTTGTTTGCAACTAAAATGGCTTCGAAATTTACAACAATAAAATTTTTAATTAATAAAATAAATAGTAATTTTCTATCTTCAAAGTTTGTTTCTTAATTATTTCAAATATTTGAAAAAAATTAAATCTTTAATATTTTATCTAAAAGTTTTGGAAGCAAAAAATTTCAAAAATTGAAGAAAATAAAAATGTTGAGATTATTTAAAAGTTTTCAATAATAATAGAATAAATCAATCGTTATCCCATACTTACATTACCAAAATTGTAAAGTTAATACTTTTTGAAAAGGGACAGAAATGTAAAGTTATATATTTCGCATTGATCTTTAATGGGAAATGAATTTTAAAATTGCTGTGTCAAAAGATATATGACTTAAGTTCTAAAATCGGGTTGATTCGCTTTACGAAACATTTCTAAATTATACAATAAAATCTTGTAAATTTACTAGTTCAAAATTATTCAGAAATTTTCTAAGTTAATTTTCAAAAAATTTCTAATGTTAATTTTATTTGTTTCACAAAAAAAAAATTTCTAAGTTATATTTTATTTCAAAATTTTTCTTAAGTTAATTTTATTTCAAAAAATTTTCTAAAGTTAATTTTATTTCAAATATTTTCTAAGTAATTTATTGCTAAATTTTTATAATTTTAAAAAATTTCGATTTTGAAATATCATTCCGGAAAGTTACCTTAAGTTATTTGAATTCGAAAATTTGTCTGTGAAGTTGTGTTATGTGGATTGTTGTGATTGCTCGAAAATTTTCTACGCTTATTTTTAATCCGAAAATTTTCTAACGAGCTTATTTTTAAATTCAAAAATTTTCTACAGTTATTTTTATGCCGAAATTTTCTATAGTTTTTTATCTCGAAATTTCTAAGTTATTTTTAATTCGAAAATTTTCTAAGTTATTTTTATTTCGCTTTCATTTCACTGATAGAATTAAACTCGTTTTTTTCTTTTGTATAGTAGTTGAGGTTGTCGGGATAATGAGCTCTAGCTCCTGATCCTTGTCTTTTATACCCGTTAGATGTTTATCGAAAACTTATTTTTGATTTAGCAACAGGATGGGCATCCTGTAAATTGTTACAAAATATCAACTTTTATGCAAAAGAAAAATATAATATGAAAATACTATTGCGCAAGTGGGAAAAACCCTTGGGGAAAAACCGTGTGAAGATTATTAATATTATTGAAATAATTGGTATTACATAATCTGTGTTTTTCCAAATAATTACACATATCATTAACTAATTATTATTTTAATTGTTTTAAATGATTTCCTATATCCGTGTGGGGTTTGTCTTGTACTAGTTTAGCAATTGGTACTTTTCGACTGCCTTCCCTTTAAAATTTTTAAAATTAAAATTTGTAAAGTAAGTTAACAATGAACCCAAAAAAAATATTTTTTTAAAAATCTAAAAAAATTCTAAGTTTGTACTATTAATAAATTAAATATTATGTCAGTTAATACAAATTATTAAACCTTCTTAGCTGGTATGAATTGTACAATTCCATTAATTGGATGGTCGTTCAGTATTTTGATCGATACTGAGTATGGAAACCTCTGATGCATTTGATGCAAAATCATCATGAATTCCTCGTTTGATAATTGGTTACAAGGTCTTCCTTTTTGTCTCATTTCCAATTGTATCTCTGAGTATTATCCCAAAAGCTTAAACCTGAATATGACGCCGTTTGTAAAATCCGAACTTTGTTGACAGAAGATAAGAAACACGTTCGCTTTTCAGATTGGGACGCTAGAGAAGTAAATTTTTATTTGAATTATTTAGTTCTACAGTTTAATCTACTTATGAAACATAATTATGAATACCTATTCAAATTCTGAACTTAAAGATAATTGAATCTTATATAGTTGTTTGTGAACATATTTGTTAATTGGTCTTAATGTATCTATGGTAAGAGATTAATTATGATGATCTATTAGAATGATATTTTTCATGTATTTTTGGAATTTTAATTAGATCAGATATATTGAATATATATAATAAGTAATCGAAGGAGCGAAATGGAATACATATCTTAAAAAATATTTTCAGAATAAAAATTTTTTGGATTGAAACTAATTATTTTATTATACTTGGTGCCAAAGCTAAAACTTACAACAATTGGTTCTTCTATTTTTAACTTCCTTGATACCTTAATCTAAATTTGTAATTATTATTTATTAATATTAGTAAACACTTATTATCTTATTAGTCAATTAAAATATTGTTGTTAAATAAATTAGTTATAATATTTATTTTTATAACTATTATTCGTGCCAAGGTCTAAACCAAAGCTAAAAGCCTTACAACAATGTTCAAAAAATTTCAAAAAAAAAAATTAGGTCATGGTGTTATCCTTTTTAATCAATCAAATTGTAAGGTTATAAGTCTTCTCCTTTATTGAGAATACTTTCAGTGTGTGCAAATTTGCTAGTGGTTTCAGCTGTATAATGCTCTTCCGTTGCATGTAAATTTCTTTCTATCGTACGGTTAAAGTATTTATTGAAAATATTGTGATCTGTAGCTGTAAGAAATTGTTGTTCCTACTAGTTGTTGTCGCCTAAGAACTTGAATATATTGTTTTAATGTTTGTTTTTTTGTACTGTCCTGTTAGCTATAATTCATTTAGATCTTCTGTGTTTTGGCATTAGGTGATGAAAGGTAAAAGTCGTTTCGATATTTCAGTTTCATACATGTCTGTTTCACCTCATGTAATAGTTATGCTTTCATTGTGTACATTTTGTCAACACGTCTATTGTCGCACGTGGGCTTGAACACACATGTTCGATCATATCAGAATCGGTGTGTTGATTGAGTTGTATGTACTGGTGGTAATTTGATGTGCTTTGAACATCGTGTGGTTTATTCTAAGTATCATTCTTTGAATGAAATGCTTGTTCCTTTTAAAAAGCTCTATGTTTCCAAATTAAATTTTATACAATGGTTGGGGATATTCTTTTTCAGGGGTACTTTCGTCATAAACTGAATGTAAATGAAGCAAACTTTTGTTCAAAAAACGTTCTCCCATAATTTTACAGGGGTCAACTTTCTTTTGTCTTCTAAGAGGTTTTATTTGTCTTCTAAAGTTTAACCTGGCTCTATAACATATCACTAAAACCTACTAGATAAAGTAGTGTTTCTCACTTATTAGTGTGCGACATTCTGTTGCATAAAGTAGCTTTGATTTATTTATTGGATATCGAGCAAAATTGATATGTGTTGTCCATTTTCAGCTCACCATGTCTTAATGAATAGTTTTAGGAATTCATTTTTTTCCTTGTGTCTATTGCACTTTAGTTTAGGCGATGTTATTATTGTATTTCTATATTGTGTCTTTATGGAGTGTTAGTTATATTTTAATGGGGTCTATATGGATATTTAGATTATGATTTTGTTTTTTCTCATTTATGGCTTGGTGGCAATAAAGGTCCAACTGCTTGTTTCATGTTTTTTTGATTTCTATTCATTGTTTCTGAAACTTATCTTTGGCTAAGTTTAGTTCTCGTTAGCGGATTTGAGCGAAACATATTTTGTGTTCTTATGTAGAATATCTGCTACTTGATGTCCCGTTGTATTCTCCTGGTAATAATCACTAATAAACTTGTACTGCTGCGAATCTTCCATTGTTACTTGTCTAATGTTCTTTAATTCGGTGAATACTTCACTATCTTTAATCATTCTAGATTAGTAAAACAATCGTGATCTAACATATTACTACGCTTACCTACTCATTGAATACGATAGTTGGAGACTCGCGTAGTAACCACAGTCATAGTTTTGTATCAATCTCTTTACCCATAGTTGGACAAGTTCTTGCAATATCTTAGGAATTGGCAATAAGAGACTGACCTGACTAGATATCACTGTTTGCTTCCTAGTCTGTATTCTGTGCATTGTATCAAATTCTGTTTCATAGGTTTCTCTTGATGCCTTTTCCTGACGCCATTCGCGTTCCAAGTTTCGTCTTAGAGTCGTCTTAGAACTGTTGGTGACAATCGTCAATACTCCAACTTTGATAGCGGCAAGATCCGACAATCTTCTTGGCGTTGTAAAGTTATCGACTTCCATCTATGCTAGAAATGATTTTAGTTACAAGCAAAAAAAATATATAAAATCTTAAACTATTTGTTAGACCTATTTTGTTGAAACATACTAAAAATTAAATAAAATGAATAAAATTATAAAGTTCAGGTACCTTTATGTTTAATAAAATACCCTATTAGGAAACTTAAGATTAAAGGTTACTAGTATAAAAAGAAAATCAATAAAATTATTTTTATTGTAAAATATATTATTACACATATAATAATCAATATGTACATACAAATAAAAATTCTACATCTTTCTTTTAAAGTTCCTTTTCAGTTTCACTTTTAGCAATAGAGATAGTCGAATCTAGTTTTTACTATGCTTTTAATCACTAAATGTGACTCTTCTTATATTTTGATCTTGACTTTCTTCGCAGTACATCTGCTTGTTTGTCTTGGAGGTATATCTGAGGTAGATTGATGTATCTTCTTTGAGTGGTAAATCTGGTGTTTTCTGGCAATTCTGGTCTGTAGGATCATTCTTTCGGTTCGAGATGTTGAATGTCTTGTCTGAACAGGTGATCTTTCTATCATCGTATATTGATGTTTTGGTCTATATGACAAATCTTTTTCCTTACCTCTAGTTCTTTCGAAAGGATTATCTACAGGTTTGTGATACTGGTAATGCTTCAGCTTGTTCTACATTACTGGACCTTTCTTCTGTTCTTCCGAATATGGTTCAATTGCGGTTCTCATGTAGCTGTGTTTCATTACTACTTCATTTATTTCTACATCTTCATCTACAGCTTCATGTGCTTCTTCTTCCACGTTAAATTGTGATCCCTCCGTTATATTTCTATTTGTTTTGGGTGTTCCTCAGATAAATTTACTCTAGTTCTTTTCATCATCATCATTATCTTCATGTTTTCCATACTTATTTATATTTTATTTTGTTGTCTTCTTTCTCGATTACCAGTTTTCGCTTGCACTGATGATTGATATTTATATCGGTTCTTTCTTAAATTTCTCATCTTTCCTCGTGTTCTAGCTACTGTTAAAGTTATCTACATTACTTCTTATATTCTTGCCTGTTTAAGGCTCTCTTAGATTAATAATATTACTTCTGTTTCAAATTCATTCCGTAGGCTTCAATTCGAACTGGACGCTCTCACTTTCGGAACAGTTTTAGGGATAGGTGTCGGTGGTTTGAATTTCTCTGAGTGTATGCACCAAATCTCCTATCTTTATCGGTCATTGTGTTTGCCGTTTTGCTTGTTTCTGTAGTCGAGTATTTTTTTTAACGTTTCTTTTTAATGTTTATCTGGCTGTCTTTCTATTGTGTCGTTAATTCATCATACAAATTTTCTATTTATTCATCT